>CAUYQV010151295.1:0-42878 GCA_963574575.1 Galagoides demidoff | reverse complement strand
CAGTTCCATTCATGGCTTCTTGGCAGCAAAGGCAAAAGTGTAAAATTTTATTTGCATATAATTTAACTCATATTATATTATATTAATAGCTAACAACTATTTGAAAGCTTGAGGTAGTGCTTAGCACAAAGTTGCTCAATTAAGTGCTTCTTCCTGCTTCCTCCTGAAGAGCCTTTTTTTTTCTTTCATACAAATTCCAGATTGGAAGGTAACATCCCATTCTAAAACAACATGGCTTCGAAATTATTTTATACTGGGAGTTGTCCCTGGACACAATTTTTCCTTTACTACATAACTCCTATTCTGCAGGGTAAAATTGATAAAATTAGTGATATATCTTTTTATAACCTTAAATTTTTCAAAAGACTAGAGTAAAAATGAGAAAGAAAAGAAAAAGATGATAAGGGGGAGGAAAAACAAAATGCATTATTTCCTTTTTTTAGGATATAAATATTTAGACTTTATTTTATATTTTAGAAGGAAAAAGGGAGTAGAGAGAAGAGATTGGGGAAAGAGAAAGAGAAGAAGCAGGTAGCAAAGAGCAGGGAGATAGCAAAGCATCCCCAAGACAGACAGAATGGGCTGGGCACCTGTGGCTCAAGCGGCTAAGGCACCAGCCACGTACACCTGAGCTGGCGGGTTCAAATCCAGCCCGGGCCCGCCAAACAACAATGATGGCTGCAACCAAAAAAAATAGCCAGGTATTGTGGTGGGTACCTGTAGTCCCAGTTACTTGGGAGGCAGAGGCAGGAGACTCACTTGAGCCCAGGAGTTGGAGATTGCTGTGAGCTGTGATGCCACAGCACTCTACCCAAGGTGACAGCTTGAGGCTCTGTCTCAAAACAAAAAAAGAAAGAAAGAAAGATAGAATGCCCTTTGCATTATTTCTTATTAGTCACTATAAAGCTTTGTTTGAATATAAATATACATGCTCGCTTCAGCAGCACAGATACTAAAATTGGAATGATACAGAGATTAGCATGGCCCCTGCGCAAGGATGACACACAAATTTGTGAAGCGTTCCATATTTTTTTACGTGGATGGAGCTGGAAAACCTTCTTCTTAGTAAAGTATCTCACGAATGGAAGAAAAACTATCCAATGTACATAGCCCTATTTCGAAACTAATTTACAGCTTTCATAGGAATGATATAACCTAATTATAGCCTTAGAATATGGGGAGGGGGAGGCAGATGGGAGGGGAGGTGCATGGATGGGTAGAGGGAGGGTGATAGATGGGGTCACTTCTATGGTTTATCTAACAAGGGTACAAGTGAATCTTTCTAAAAGCAGAGTATGAATGTCTTAATAACTAAGAAAATGACATGAAGACTATGTTAACCAGTTTGATGAAAATATTTCAAATTGTATATGAAAACACCACACTGTACCCCATGATTCATTAATGTACACAGCTATCGTTTAATTTTAAAAAAAAGAATATGAATATATATTATCCCAGGTACTTATAATTAGTAGTATTTCTTCTTTAAGGGAGTATAAAGTTCAAAATACTGTATAGCCCTTAGGGCACTAAGGAAAACAAAAGATTGGCTAAGTTATAGAGAATTTTATTTAAACTTCATTTAGATGTAAAGATTGTTTCTTATTCGTATTCAAACTCAAGTGATAGAATTCCTTGGAGAGTGCTTATAATAGTTTGAAATCAAAGCACCTTCTTCATTTTAAAAACATTTTATTCAATCCCTAACAAAGCAAAAAACTTACAATTCACCCTCCTAGAAACAGTTTTTACTTTTAAGGCCCAGACAGTCAAGAGGTAAAGCCTTCACGGCCCTTCCCACTTTTTGTATTTCTTTCACTGTTTCTAAAACAAAATCAAAACTGAAAGAATAAGATCAGTTAGTTCTCAAATCACAATTTAATTACTCAGTTTTCCCCAGTCCTCAACCTTAATGTATTTTATTTCAACCAATATCCAGATAATTAGCTGATATTGAAGCTATAAACCAACACTGGGATTGTTGTTATTATTATTTGAGGAATTCTATGATTTAGGAATATTTGTCAAACTTATTTTTCTATTGTCTCTACAGATAATAAAATTAACTCAACAATAATCCTACAAACCAAAGATAATTACTCTTTAACATTCTAATATATCCTTTTCTCTACTAGAATGACACTTTTCTATACACATTATATTTATTTTTTTACTATCCTACAATTTTCTATGGTAGTTCCTAACTTAATATTCTATTACAAGCCTTTCCTATCTACTTTATTATAATTCGACCACATGGTTTATAATAGTTACATGGTATTTTTATTGTAAGACTACATTATAATTTATTTCAGCAGTTAGCTATTGTTAAACATTTAAGTTACTTACAATATTTCATTACTAGAAACAGGGTAGGCTTCCCCGGTCAAAACACGAAAATGTGCTCTGAAGTATACCCAAAAAATCAAAATAAAAAACCGTTTTAATACATAGTCAAATGCAAAACAAATTAGGGAAATTCCCAGGTGCCAGAAACAAAGAGGAAACTGAAAGTCTAAAGTAGAAGTAGAAGATGAAACCTTTCCCCAGGGATAGTTGAGTTCACGAACTCAACCTGCAAGTGCTACGGGCCTCAGTGTGGAATGGCACTATGGTCACCTTCAAAGTCCTCCCCTTGGGAAGCTATGCCCTGACACCAGTGCCTAGTCCCTCCTTCAAAGCAATTTTGGAATTCTTTTTCTGGAAGAGCTATCAGACCTGTCATCATATTACCCTTGATACCTGAATGTCATCAAAATGTCTTCCCTTAAATTTTTCCTTTATTTTCAGGCAAAGGAAAATGTCACCAGAGCCAGATCAGGTAAGTAGGGAGGGTTCTCCGATACATTTATTTGTTTACAGGCTAAAACTCCCTCACAGACAGTGCCGTGTGAACTGGGGCATGGTTGTGATGCAAAACCATGAGTTGGTGGTGGAAAGTTCTAGTCATTTTCTTTTATAAACTTTTTTTTTTTTGCAGTTTTTGGCTGGGGCTGGGTTTGAACCCACCACCTCCGGCACATGAGGCTAGCACCCTATTCCTTTGAGCCACAGGTGCCGCCCTAGTCATTTTCATGTAACTTTTTCACACAGCCTTTTCAGCACTTCCGAATAGTCGATTTGGGTAACTGTTCATCTAGTTAGTGTAAATTCATAATGAATAATCTCTCTGATATCAAAAAAGGTTAACACATCATTTTGACTCATAATTTGGACTGATAGACCCAGTCGTGGAGCCCCGGCTGCCTTCCATTGTGCACTGGGATGCTTTGTTTCAGGGCTGTATTGGCACAACCAGGCTCCATCACTCGTGATAACACAGCCCGAAACATCATCTGGCCTTTCCAAGGGTCTTAGAAAATGTTGACTCTCCTTTGCTTTGTTCCTCGGTGAACTCCTTCCAAAACATTTTTGCACACACTTTTCCCAAGCTAAGATTTTCAGTTAAGATTTTCCTATTTCTCTATCAATATTTACCTAGTTTACTGTGCTTCTCACAGTCAACAATTTTGATGCACAATTTGACAAGTTTTTGCAATGTTTTTGTCAGTTCTGCTCATTTCTAGCCGCACTGATCTCCCTTCCTCAGTGACACTTTCTCTCCCCTCAGAAAAACATTTAATCCATTAGAACACTGCCATTTTCTTCATGGCATTATCCCTACCAACATGGACTAACATCTCCCAGGTTTTAACTTCCACTCTTGCTAAGTTTAACAAGAAATTTGATGGTTGTTCATTGCTTTAAATCAAGCCCCAACATCCTCACGATGGCACACAAAAACACGCAACAATGAGAGCCACTCAGAAAGACACCACCACACATTGACACAAACACAACTGTGAGACACTGATACACCAAGGTTATAAACCCTTGCCAAGTTCTGTGGACAGTGCTGCCATTGTTAAGCCCACAGTGGCAAGTCTGCACACCTAATTGTCAGACATAATAGGCCATAGGGTTGGTGGCGGGGATTTAATAGATGTTCTAGGAGAGAGAAGTCATACCCATGAGTCAGAACTGAACTTTGCCCAAAACAAGGAACCATAAAATGCTGTATGTGTTATGCTACAAGCTCTGCCTGCCAGCCTGGGAAAAAGTCACAAGAAGCTACCACTTGCACGTAGGGATGAGGTCGAAAAAGAATCACCTGTAAGAAAGCAGACATGCTTGTCTGTGACTCCTGGATGCGAGGGCCATATTCCCTGAGTATGGAAATCTCAACATGGGGAATGAATAGACGAGCATGTCCAAACAAGTAAAATTAAAAAGTACTTGGCAGAGGTAAATACAGAATTATTCTGTAGGAATGATCCTACACAATTATCACAATTTAAGACACTGGGACTTCTCTGGTAAACAATGCCTACTAAAAAATGAGTCTCAGTAAAAAATTATAAGCCCTACATAGAAATGAACCACAAGGAAGGAGAGTTAGTAGGTGGAACTATGAGATCACTTGAATCCCAACTATTGAAGATGGGACAGCAGTCTGAAAGAAACGCATAATTAATATAAAAGGAAGTCTCAAATGATCAAAGACTGAGAGGAAAAAAGAAGAAACCCTGTCTCAATAACAGAAAATTAGGTAAATATGTGTTTTTGTTAGAAAAATTCAAGAAATAAATACAATCGATGCAGTTTTTTTTTTTAATTCTTGATGTTTCAGTTTAAAAGTCAGTAGGTGAAACTGAACAAAGTGGGTGTCTGCTCAAGTTCAAGGAATAGGGGGCATGGCTGCCATGAGAAACAGGTTACATATAGGTAGGACTGATGTAATATATAAAAGTATTGAGGGTATATATCTATAGTATATAGATATGTAGATCCAGGCTCCTCATTGTTAGAGACAGGAGTTGCAAATATGAAAAGAGAACAAATAAAATGGATTGGAAAGGAAGATATCAGCAGAACAAATAGGTGTCCATATAGACAAATCTGGAAATAAATGTATAAGTATGTATACACATCAATGTAAATAGATGATGATAATGAAGATAGATAGATAGATAGATAGATAAATCATAGATAGATAGATAGATAGATGACTTGGAACAAGAGAAAAAGAGTAAGAAACTTCCAAACTCATAGAAGAAAAAGTGAATAATAACAAAAATGTGACCCATCTTCTAGAAAGCTGAATGGGAGAATAAAGGCGTGGAATCTGAATAAGTGTGATTAAAAATTTAAGAGTTGGCAATATAATAATAAACATGCTTTGATATAAACCTCTTCACATATGTAGATAATCATATGCACACACACATACACATATAAATACATATATGTTAATACATATATATAATTCTGTCCTTAGATTTTATAGAGATGGAATTATTGAGGTAAAATTTACATGCACAATCTTATGACAGGCACAATAACTTCTCAATTCATCAGCAAGTAATCAGAGGTTTTACTTAACTATATTTTTTAAAAAATGAAAACATTAAACCATCTTTTGGGGGAGATTTTGTATAATTGATGCTATTATAGGAAAGCAAACAGACAGCTTTTGGAATGGGAGAAGATATTTGCATGCTATGAATGAATCTGACAAAGACCCTGTAGTAGAATCTACAGAGAACTCAAATTAAACAATAAGAAAAGTACAAACAACCCCCTGTGTGAGGGGGCAAGAGACTTACACAGAAAATTCTCCAAAGATGACAAACACATGAAAAAAAATGCTCATTGTTTTTAATCATCAGAGAAATGAAAATTAAAAAAAAAATCAAAACCACTCTAAGATATCACCTAACCACAGCAAAGTGAGCCCACCTCACAAAGTCCTGAACACCAGACGTTAGCGTGGATGTGGAGAGAAGGAAGACGCCCTGCTGGGCGGATTGCAAACTAATACAGTCTTTTTGGAAAGAAGTGTGGAGAATCCTCAAAGATCTAAAACTAGATCTTCCATTTGACCCTGCAACCCCATTACTAGGTATCTACCCAGAAAAGCAAAAATCATTTTACCACAAAGACATTTGCACTAGAATGTTTATTGTGGCTCAATTCATAATTGCCAAGTCATGGAAGCAACCTAAGTCCCATCAACCCATGAATGGATCAACAAACTGTGGTGTATGTATCCCATGGAATACCATTCAGTCATTACGATGTGCACATAGGGAAGGTGAGGGGCTGTTTGACAACTAGAACTTTACCAATGTAACCTAAAAATGTGCACACCTATAGTAATTTGAAATTAAAAAAAATTCAACCACTTATCTCTTAAACTTGGCTCTCTGCCCACCCGGCCTCACTATCTGTCGGCCTGCCCCCACAACGTGCCAACCTCTTTCTTGCCTTAAGACTTTGGTAAATGCCATTCCCTGGGTCTGGACGGGTCTCCCATTTTTCCCACCCTCCATTCATAAAAACCTCTTTTGGTCTTCCCATAGTGCCACCTCCCTAGAGAAGCCACTTCCTGGGAGATCCCCTCCCAGGGAACCCACAGTCATTCTCTGTCCTGAACACTTTCAACAACTTTCTCTCCCGAAGCTGAGGAGTGGAGTGTCACCTTGTTATGTTAATTTTTATAGTGCAGGCTTTCTCTTTTGACACACTATATTCAATTTTTTCTTTCATAAATCAAGCTGCTAAGTGCTAATAAAACACGCAGTAAGAAGGTAAATGGCCTCTGTATTAGCCTTAAGTACTGCTACCTGTAATATGATTTTTAAAGCTATATTCTCAAATTACACAAACCCCATGGGGCAAATTGTCAATGTCTCTCACACGTAAGAAAGCCTCATTGTGGCTGTCTTATAAGTTATGCCAAATCTGTTTTCTTGTCCTTTAAAACAATTTTTTTTTTAACTCTTTCCAAAGATTTTTGTGAAGTTAGTGCTGGTGAAGGGAGCCACGCTAAGAGCGCTTGTGACCTCGGCTTAACCACAGCAAAAAAGCTTTCCTACAGCGCTGATGCACCTCACAGCCACTTCGAAAAATCCGCAGTCTTCCTAGAAACAATCATCTAACACTGGCGAAAGCTTTCGCCATTTTAGTAGGAACTGACTTGGACAAAGCAGCAGCCTCTCGAGGTTGGGTGATGCTGGGCCTGAGCTGCTGAGTCACGGACCGCTCTAGACACGCCCATCGCATTTAAGATGTGCCCATCGTTTCTGTGCCCAGCGTTTTACCATCGCTTTTCTTCGTCATAGCTCATGGTCTTGGGAAGAAGGCAGCTCCTGTCATGATTGCTTTGCAGTTTGGATGCTGATCCTCAGAAAGGTTAAAGACTGTTTCCAGGGTCACACAGTTTTTCTGATAGAGCCTACTCAAGCATTCATCGCCGCAGACATGGGGCTCTGGGGAGAAGGAAGCAGGAGGTGAGGAAAAGCCATAAGCTACGATGAGAACGAAACGTCACTGGGGATGGTCTTTCCATGTGCTGCTAAAGACTCCTACGCCACAAAATACCCAAATATGTTCAATTCTTGCTAATATTAAATAATATCCTCAGAATTTCTGGGGAACAGCAAGGCTATGAAAGGGACATAGAGTGGGACAGGATGTAAGGAACTACATTGACTTTTTTCATACCTGCCAAGATTTACTCTTTTTTGCAATTTATATTATATTCCTGCTAACGCCATTGCTGATATCTACAAACACTAATGGGGTCCTATCGTGTGTGCTGAAAGCATAGATATTGTTTAATTTTTCTGTCTAAGAGTTGCCAAAAGGATTTTATTGTGAATGGAAACCTTGCTTTTCAGAGTTCAGGTTAAGTATCCCTTATTCAAAATTCTTCAGAGCAAAAGCATTTCAGATTGTTTTCTCTCTTTTTTTTTTAAATTTTAGAATATTTGCATATACATGATATACATGAGATATCTTTGGGATGGGACTGGAGACCAAATGAAATTGATATACACCCTGAACACATAGCCTGCAGGTAATCTTATATGATATTTTTAATAATATTGGGCATGAAAAAAGTTGTGGCTGCATCTTGACAGAGACCTGTCACATGAGGTCAGGTGTGGAGTTTCCACTTGTGGCATCATGTCAGTGTTCAGGAAGCTGCAGATTTGGGAGCATTTCAAATTTGAGATTGCTGGCTCAGGGGTATCCCACCTGAGTACCCCATGCTCATAAAGTTCACGCAGCTGCCCATCGCACCTTGCCCCAAGTTCAGCACTGCTCTGTCCCAGGCCACGTGTCTCCCTCTGGAAATCCTCTGGTGGACACTCCTTGTACTGCAAGCATGTGAAAAGCAACATCTACAGGGAGATTATGTGGGGGAAGTTGGAGGAAACTGTCAGCAGCAAAAGCTACTAATTAACTGCAGGGGCTTGGGGTCCAATACAAAAATGCTCTGAAATCATAAGATCTGGAGACAGTCAAGGAGAGGCACTCACTGTTGCTCACTAGTCACCAATCCCGGTTTACTTCTTATCCTAAGAACACAGACAAGGGGCAGGCTGGAGACCTGGGTGAGCTCTGGGGGCCACTGTGCCTCCAGTTCTAAGCTGTTCGTCGTCATGATCGCTTTTTGAATCGGGCTGCCTTCTGCACATGGAGGGGTGCAGTCAACGCTGCTTCTCAGGCAGAAAGCAAAGCAGTTGCGTACACAGCAGATCTTGTCTTCCCTCTGTTTGCTCCAGATGCTTCATGAGCACATTGGCCATAAAAACTTGGCCACTCTGGGGAGTTACTGTTGTCTAAACTGGTGTAGGAAGGAGGCCAAGGTAGGGCTTGGGGCTTCTGCACAGATTTGTACCTATAAGAAATTCCTCTCAGTCCCACTGACCTGTAGGCCGGGGCCAGGCACGGCCCTTAAGCGCCTGTCTTCAGCAGTAAACCTGACTATTCACTGTAGGGTTTGGGGTTTGGTCTGTTTTCCCTTAGTCCTGTGACCGTGACTTTCCTGGCACGTGATAGAGTTCATTGTCTTTCTGCTGAGCTCCCCAATCGGTCCCCACAGAACAGTCTTGGCACCCGAGGCAACACAAAGGCGGACCACAAAGTCCCCAGAATGAGAAAACACTGGAAGCAAATAATACATTCAGCTGAGCAATCCTCCTAGCAGTGGGAGTGAAAGCCTGATTTGGACCTTAAAAGCTTAGGGGCAACAACAAACAAGCCCTGGCCTGGAAAATCCACCTCCTCTTAGGCAAAACAAGGCAGGTAATGTGAAAATAAGTTTGAGGCCTTTGCAAATCTCTCTGATTTTTTGTAAGTGGTCACACTCCCACGCAGGCCGCTTTCCTAGGGTCATTCAGCGCGGCATCCCTTGTGTGGGATCCAGAGCTCTCTGCATCTTTGACTGCCTCCCAGCACCTGAGGGTCAAGTATCCCACTGAGAGCTGCAGAGAGAAGCCAAGAAGATTTGGAGCTGGTGCGGGTGACTGTTGAGCACAGATGGCCGGTTATCGATGTAATCTGTGTATCTGGGAGGCATGTGCTATAAGGAGGCAGCTGCTAAACCAAATGAATCAAGCCACAGTTTTTTAAGAAGAGAAAAAGAGTGTAGATTGGAAAAGGATTGAAGCTTTGCTTTTATGCAGCTGTGCCGAACTACAATAGATGCTTAAAAATTAGGATGGCATGCACTGATGGAGGGTTCTCCCAAAGCGCCACCCTAAGGAGGGTCAGAGCGATAATCCGTGGGAGGGGGCTTATTTTGCAAGGTCAGTTTTAACCTTGTTTTCCTGGCGTGCTGAATAAGTTCTGTTATCACTGCTGCTCTGAGTTTTGGAATCGGTTGCAGGTTCAGATTTAAAAGAAGACATTAACCTATTATTTTCTCATGGAAGGAGAACGGGGAATGCTTTTTTCCCCACTGATGATCACTTACATGTGTTACTTAATCTGTAATTCTGGACAAATCCCAGATTTCCCATCTATCTGTGGTGTAACCAATAACATTAGTGAAAATGAGCCACAGTACTTTGTTCTGGCTACGTGCACAGCACCGAATTCTAATTGTGTTTCTCCATCTAGGCCCCAGAATAGAAACTGCCAAGATCAATTTATTTTGATAAATCAACTGTTTCTGATGGCTATCTACACGGAACTGCAGCTGCTGTGCTTTTTTTTTTTCCTAACAAAATGATTATGAAGTAGATACGCTCCAACTATTGCTCACATTGTTTTAATGAACTAATGAATTGTTCTGGGAAGCCTGTTATGAAGACTTTTGATCAATTATTGTGTACAAATGGTTTAGAGGGAAATATATCATAATTAGGCTAACAAATCTGCTATGATGAACAGATTCCTTGGAGATGGGGGGGCAGGCACAAAGAGGTACTTTGAATTTTTCTGTTTATTGGTCTTTGTATGTTATAACACAGTGAATAAACTAGCATTGGCTCACAGTTGCTCTTTGTCTAGAGTTTAATGGAGGAAAAAATACTTTTTCATCTCCTTTAAAAATTTTCTAGAAGTGTGGGAAAGATAAGCATATGGTCATCAGGCAATACTACTGAGAACAGTCACCTAGATCAAAATGAGGAAATGCATTTCAGCTGTCACCACCAGGTCACGCTAACCCCTCCTCAATCGCATTCAGTTGCCAAGAAGAATCCTCACCAGATCAAAATGATTGGAACGAGGCCCAAGACAGCTGTGGCCTAGATAAAGAAAACCAAATGATTTTCAATCTCCTGGATACCAAGAAATAGGATATGTCATTGACGGCCAGTTAGCAATCTTGTTCTACACATCAGTCCTGCTTATCTGAACGTGACAGTTTCTGGACAGCTGGTGGACTATCACTGCTTGTTACAGTTTAAAAAGATCTCATTTCCTCCAAAGACTTCTAGAGCCAAGTTTAGATCTCAAGCACCAAGTGATACAGTCAAAGTCTAAAGGAGTCCATTAAAAAAAAAAATTCAATTACCTGAATGTTCAAAAACTGAATAAACCTATAATCCTGGCACGCTGGGAGGCCGAGGCAGGTGGGTTGCTTGAACTCATGAGTTTGAGACCAACCTGAGCAAGAGTGAGATTCATGTCTCTACTGAAAATAGAAAAATTAGCCAGGCACTGTGATAGGCCCCTGTAGTCTCAGCTACCTCAGAGGCTGAAGCAAGAATGATCACTTGAGTCCAGGAGTTTGAGGTTGCTATGAGCTATGACCCCAGGACACTCTACCCAGGGTGACAGAGTGAGACTCGGTCTCAAAAAAAAAAAAAAAAAAAAAAAGAAAGAAAAAGAAAAACTGAGGAGAAATTGGCATATAAACATATTCTAGACTAGCGATCACAAAACTTTATACAGAATGTGACTCTGGGTTTATTAAAATTTGACCTTACATATTATACGAAAGGGGGAGAAATGCCCACATGAAGAGAAAGTTTTTAGCCAAACCTCTCACAAGAAGTTTCAAGCATTGAAAATAAATTAGTTGCTGTGACCATCCGTGTTAAAAAGACTTTCTTAGTGTTTCGTTCTATAAGGTGAAACTTTTTTTTTTTTTTTGGTAGAGACAGAGTTTCACTTTTTCACCCTCGGTAGAGTGCAGTGGAGTCGCTCCAGCAACCTCCAACTCCTGGGCTTAGGCGATTCTTCTGCCTCAGCCTCCCAAGTAGCTGGGACTACAGGCGCCCGCCACAACGCCCAGCTATTTTTTTGTTGCAGTTTGGCCGGGGCTGGGTCTGAACCCACCACCCTTGGTACATGGGGCCGGCGCCCTACTCACTGAGCCACAGGTGCCTCCCGATTTGGGTTATTTTTATTATAAATGTTTGATTCCAAAAATGCTTAAGAGCAGGCTTTTCTTTTCTCTTAAAGAGAATAACTCAGCCACATCATGGTAACAATGACTACAGCCAACTTAGCTAGCTATTATGCTCCAGGCCAGAGGTTTAGGAGAGTGCAAATACAGATGAGGTGATCTCTGAGCTCAAGTTCTCTCACCCCAGACTCTCAGCCCAGGAGTTCTCACCCAGACACACACAGAGTGTCCTGGGAGGACATGGAGGGGTCGTCAGTACTGCAGAGATGGAGAACCCTAACCCAGACAGAGAGACAACACACACACCCCCAAGAAAACTAGAAAACCATTCACTCCCTTCTCCAGATTGGGGGTGGCTATGTTTGCTGTGTTTCCCCGGAGGAACACCGTAGGTGGGATTTTGGCCAAAGAAGAGAAGCAGCAGCCAGGCCCCGCCCACTACACCCCTGGGGACTGCTGCCTGTCCTTGCTGACATGGCACCAAGGGGGCCTGCGCCTGTGCGCCCGCCCCAGGATTCTCCTGCGGAGCCCTTACTCCTGGGCCAGGTCCTGTGTCCCAGCTCCCTGACGGAAGGCTCTGTACTACCCAAGTCAGAGGCAACAAGAGCCGACGGGGTTTCAGTCTGTCCTGAGGGGCTCCAGCTCCTGCCTTGTGGCTTACGGCTTGTTCTACTCCCAGACCTTACGTCGAGTCTGAATGCCTTGCCTGCCCTGTGGACTTCAGACTCCAGAGTGGGACGGGAAAACAGCAGTCTTACAGAGACCTCTTAACCAGTCCCAAGAGTTACTTAAGGTCAAATTCCTGTAGCCTGTGTGTGTGTGTTGTGTACAATAGGTCTTTGATCTCTGATTGAACCCTGAGGGAGATAATACGTTGGGTTAAGGTTAATGTTTCTAATACAGGACAAAATAATTTTGTAGAAAAATGCATCTTTCCCTCTCAGGGCCAATCTCAACAGTCCTTTCCCATTAATTGTTCTTAGCTATAGAACTTTCCTTCTTTCTTTCTCTCCTTCCCTCCCCTCCTTTCTCCTCCCCTCCCCTCTCCCCTCCTTTCCTCTCTTCTCCTTCCCTCCCCTCCCCTCTCCTCTTCTTTTCTCTCTTCTCCTTCCCTCCCCTCCCCTCTCCTCTCCTTTCCTCTTTTCTTCCCTTCCCTCCCCTCTCCTCTCCTTTCCTCTCTTCTCCTTCCCTCCCCTCCCCTCTCCTCTCCTTTCCTCTTTTCTTCCTTTCCCTCCCCTCCCCTCTCCTTCCTTCCCTCTTCTCTCCTCTCTTCTCCTCCTCTCCCCTCCCCTCCTTCCCTTCCTCTCCTCTCTTCTCCTCCCTTCCCCTCCCCTCTCCTCTCCCTTGTCTTTTCTCCTCTCCTCTCTTCCCCTCCCCTCCCCTCCCCTCCCCTCCCCTCCTTCCCTTCCTCCCCTCTCCTCTTCCTCTCTCTCTCTCTCTTTGTGTGTGTGTATATGTGCGTCCTGTGTCTGTCCTACCCTTTAAATGATTAGCTCCCATACATGATGCTCTGTCCTGGAATTCTCTCTCCTGCATTTTGAAGCTTATATGCCAAGACAGTTATTCTAGACTTGGTGACTAAATTTGAATGCACTTTCTGTCTTTTTCTGACACCAACCCAAAGCCTTCAGTCATGTCCTGCTGCCAGCTGGGTCTTTGTAGATGATGTTCCATTTGATCACTTGTTTGGCCCCACTTGCAGACTACCTGGAGCCCTGTGTCTTCCTTAACTGCTCGGGGCAGAGCTGCCCTCTAGGACTGGAAGAGTAGGAGGAGAAATTGGTGTTCTTTATGTTAACTTTGTTCAGCACTTTGTCATAATGTCTTCTCACCAGCAACTATACACGTGGTTGGTGCATTTGTTTAAAAAAAAATCTACGACTGTGTTTCATTCCTTCTCCATCATCACTAGTAGCTCAGCTCCCCCAGCACACTATGTATATGAAGCTGTATAATATTTGGAGATAATAATTTAGGTTTTGTTTTTTCCCTTTTCCCTTCCAACTGGACTTTGGTCCTGTGCATGTGGGCCCAGTAGAATTCTGAGGCAGGACAGAAGAACCCAAGAATGACAGCAAGTTAAAGCCTGGTGCAGTGGCATTCAGAGCTAGAAACCAAATGCAGTTATAGAAAATGCAATTAAAATGATTAGGGTCTGTGTACTGAGATCACTGCAGCCTCAGGTTCAATTTTAACATCGATACCCACTGCACATTTGTTTTACCTACTCATTTTTTGAAAGCTTTCTACAATTTGGGGAGGGGGAGGCTAAGGACGCTTTCTCAGTCAGTGAAAGGGTACAGAAGGAAATGAGGGGCTCTGTGCATATCCATTCATACGAATTTATTAATTCCTACTGCATGCTAGTATAATCCAAAGTGTAGAGAAATAAATTATGCACTCCAGTGAGCAGCACAAAGGTGGCAGCTCCCCAAGAGAAGTTTCTAGACAGTCTGAGGACCAACCTTGGAGGGTGTGTGTGTGTACAGGGGGATCTCCCAAGGGAGAGGCCCATTCATCTTTACCTTTTGTTTCCTGTCTCTTCCTTTTAAGCCTTCTTCTCCATGGTAAGCTATTCCCCTAATTTTATGGTAGCTGGATTGGAAAAATGGCCTTTTGTGTGAAAACTTGTCAAAAGCTTATTTCAGTTTTTCATCTATAAAATAATGAGACAAGATGGGGCAATGACTACAATCGCACGTTATTCTAAAATCCTGAATTATTGAAAACCCCTAAAGAATTGATGCCTCTTACGCACATTCAAATTTCCTCATCAAAGATTTTAGTTAATCTAATTAATAGTGTCCAAATTTAAAAATAAAAAGAATGGAGGTAGGTGAATCAATACCGACAGCCTGGCGTCTCTGCACTCTGGAGCATCATAGCCCCGCTACCTGGGTCACACTTGGGGATTCAGCATCCGCTGCCCTGTGTTGGGCTCCTGGTGGGCAGCTGTAGGGCCTGCCACACCTTCAGTCTGCCAGGCAGTGGTCTAAGGTGGTGGCTGCTCAAAGCAGATGGTTTTCACCATCACCTGGTGAGCTTTGAAAATAAAATAAATGGCACACACTGAGAGAAAGACTTCTAGGCCTCCTGCCCAGATGTTCAGATGTTGCAGGTCTAGGCTGTGGCTCAGGAATCTGCAATTTTCGAACATTTCCTAGGTGATTTCAATCAACAGCCACGTTAGAGAGCAAATAGTCTGAACCTAATTGAAACCCTCTCTGTGTATGTGTCTGCGCCTGTTTATAATCCCCAAGAGCTTTAGTGCCTTTCTGCCTATGAGGTTTCAACACCATATGCAATCTCTGATCCGAGTTTTCATTGCAGTGAAGGCAAAATCATAGCGTGTAACTCTCTGCATGTTCAGTCCCTAGCCCCCAGTGGTACACAGTAGGCCATTGCTAGTTGCTTTACTGAGACTGTGAGAACCAGTTTTTAATGTCCCCGACCTACACAGTGCAGCCTGTCAGCTCGGCAGGTGCAGAAGGGACTTCCTGGCTTCCTCTGAGAACCTTCTTACTGCACGTCAGTCTATTGATAAGTCCATAGGCCTTTGTTTCACCCTGGGGCGACTTCAAAATTTCCCGGATGATTATCTTTGAATAGTCCTTTTATAGACGGGGATATTGAGAATTAGAAAATACCTGTAGGCTGGTACCTGGTAGAGTTGTAATTTGAGACTAAGTCAACAGAATGAATTTGGCTTCATGTTAATGCCTGCCACATAAACCCAATGTGATGTCTTAATATAACACACAGAATTACCTTAATCCTGCGTAACAGGCTGACAAAATTATTACCCAACTTTTTAAAAATGTTTTTTGTTTGGTCAAAGGAAGCATTCGTAGAAAAGATGAGAAGGTCGGTGTTACTCATTCAACCTTTACCCCTCCCTCCTAAAACCCAATCTTTGTTATACTACTTCTGAGTTCAGATTTTAACCTCGTATATATTAAGGAACCCTAGCAAATGATCACAGTCTCAAAGGATGAGTCACCAGTAACTCAAACAAAGTAGCAAACAAGTCATCAAATAAAACGTATTTGTGATATATTGATCATTCTTTCCCCCCCATAAATTGTGAAAACAAAAATCGGTCTTAGCTTCTCATTTTAATGAGCTTTCCTACTTTAAATTATGTTTTATGTATTTAAACACCTTTATATACAAAGAAGCAGTGTGCAACCCATGTGACTTTATACATTTTACACTTTTAAGAAAAAAAAAGAACAATGGGCTTTGAACATCTTAAATTTTACAAAGCAGCTAATCTGAAAGATTTATGAATCAAATGTGTCAAGTGGCCTATTTTTGATTTGAAAAGGACAAGACTCTAACTCAAGTAAAGCTGGCTTGTAAGAAGAAGGAGTAAGTAACTCTGCCCACCCTATTAGGAGGCAGAAAAGATTAACAACCTCGGGAAGAGAAGAGTAAGTTTAATGTATCTTCCCTCATGGAGTAGGCGAGAGCAGCTCATCGCAGGGGTTTAAACTGGTCCATCACCCTAGAAAGTAGAAAAAGTGGGTTAATTATGATGTTAATTCTTTTTCGTTTGTTTACATAGATTCTTCTCCCTCCTGCTCCCCCTCCCTCTCCTGTCTACCTCCTGGCCCCTACTGGTTGCCTCCTGAATGTTTCCTATACTTCTCTGACACTGTTTCAGAGTTTTAATTTGTCACTTACCTGCGCTGAGTCTGTAGGAGTCGAAGCTTTATTTGGTTTGCATCATTTATGTTTGAAAATTATGTTGGTAAGTGGTGCCAGGAGATCAGGTGCTGTGTGTAAAGTCACAGCTAGTAAGTAGAAGAGCTGGGATTTGAACCAAGGAGGCCGAACCCAGAGATGGAGTAACTTTCCTAGGAGCTATGCCACCTCGCTGATTTTCATACCACTAGTAAATAGCAATCAGCCCCATTTACTGCACCTTCTAAATGTGGAAATGAACGCATATTTATTCCCCTGTCTTAGACACTCCGTCAGCAACCTTAGGAGGTAGGTTTTAAGAAGCACGTTTTGCAGATCAGGAACAATTGAGAGCAGATGACTTGGCTGAGACCGCACAGCTGGCGTTTAGACCAGGTTTCCTGGTTCGTATTTATGGCCTGTTTCCATCTATCACTTCATTTAAGGACTGGGCCAGGCTCAGGGGTCTCAGTAAGTGCTTTCCACCTGCACCAATGGATGTTGATTGACACATTCTCCATTTAGGCAAGAGGGGGTTAGAGTGACAGATTGAGAAATCAGCTGGCTCAGGTCACTCCACTGGTAAGCTGAGGAAGAAGACTGATAGACCAGGCCCCTCCACAGTGTCCTGTGGGTGGGAATGCTGGCCAGGTGAACGAGGGGCAAGTGGCGAGCAAGAGAGAAATCCTCAGCCAGTTGATTTGACAAACTGCTAGCCCTGTGGATGTCTTAGTAGTGAGATTTCATGACTTTGAAAATTAACTTTCTGGCTCAGCGCCTGTAGCTCAGCAGCTAGGGTACCAGCCACGTGCACTTGAGCTGGTGGGTTTGAACCCAGCCCAGGCCTGCCAAACAACAATGGCAACTACAACCAAAAAATAGCCAGGCATTGTGGCAGGCACCTGTAGTCCCAGCTACTTGGGAGGCTGAGGCAAGAGAATCGTTTAAGCCCAAGAGTTTGAGGTTGCTGTGAGCTGTGACACTATGGCACTCTACCCATGGCAACAGCTTGAGACTCTGTCTCAAAAGAAAAAAAAAAAAAGAAAATTAACTTTCGGAGAGTTCAGAAAGAGAGAGAGGGTAAGCAAATAGTAACAGTTTCGTAAACACAGGTGAAAGTTTTGGGGTGGTCATTGTACTATTCCTTCAACTTTTATGTAGGTTTGAAGTTTTCAACATAAAAAGTTGGAGGAGAAAAGAGAGGGGGAGAAAGAGGAGATGAAGGAAGGGAGGCAGGAAGGAAGGAAAGAAAAAGAGAACGGCAGTGGTTACATTCAGCGTCTATGGTTCTCAGCGCCCATGCTCTGACAACTTGGATTGTCTTTTGATTATCAAGTGATTCAGTTGTTAAGGTCACCAAGTAGGGTATCAGAATAAAAGAAACTCACTCTTCTCACTGGAAAGAGTCAATGTTCTGGGACGTATGGGTTTATTTTATTTTACTTTATTTATGTATTATTATTATTTTTGAGATGGAGTGTCACTATGTTGCCCTTGGTAGAGTGCTGTGGCATCACAGCTCATAGCAGCCCCAAACTCTTGGGCTTAAGCAATTTCTCTTGCCTCAGCCTCCCAAGTAGCTGAGAGTACAGGGGGCCACCATATGCCCAGCTATTTTTTGTTGCAGTTGTTATTGTTGTTTAGCTGGCCCAGGCCGGCCATAGCACCTATAGCCACTGTACTATGAGTACAGAGACTAAGAGTACATAGTCTCACTCTGTTGCCCTGAGTAGAGTGTTGTGGTGTCATAGCTCACAGCAACCGCAAACTCTTGGGCTCCACCATCCGTTTGTCTCAGTCTCCCAAGTAGCTGGGACTACAGGTATCCACCACAATGCCCCAGCTATTTTTAGAAACAGGGTCTTACTTCACTCAGGTTGGTCTCAGGCAATCCACCTGCCTGAGCCTCCTGGAGTGATAGGATTACAGGCATCAGCCAGTGAGCCTGATCTGTCTTTTCAATTCAAAGATGATATTATCATGAATTTGAAAAGTAATTATATTTTCAGTAACTCCTGCATAGTCAATTTACCATGCAACTGAAATATAGGGAATTGAAGCTTCATTTTATGGTTCATAAATTCATTGTGGATGAATTACAAGATTTAAATGCTCAACATTCTCGACTGCTATTATAAAAATAATTTTGGTAGATTATTAATCAGTAGTTTTCTCTACCCCCTAATGATGTTTATTTTTTGTGTGTATGTATGTAGTGGTAGTAGGCTGTAGTTTTTACTATTTTTTTTAAACTTCAGTTTCATATAGGAAAATTCCACTGGAGGATAGTATTTGTTTTGGATCATGTAAACAGTTCGGGTCACACAACTACAGTGAGCCAGTCCAAGCATGGGTAGACCAGAAGCCCCTTCTTCTACCGCATGACCTCTGGGATTGTGAGAAAAGATTATTTAATCAGTAATCAAGTTCTCATGAAGTCAGTGTCTGTCGTTGTTAGCTCTTGCCAGTGAAGGGTAATGTCTTGACTATAGGTCATGAGATCCCCAACCCATAGAGGGTCCTGCCCCACACCCAGAAGGAAGAGACTCTTCCCAGACAGACCAGGAAGAATCTGGACAGCCCTCGTTATGTTTAAAGACCAAGAGATGTAAATGCAATATAAGAGAACTGAAAACTTATAGAACAAAAATTCAACAGGCGTGACATTTATTTGTAGTACATGCATTTTACTTCTAATTCGAGGGACTTTTATTTATATTTCCATTTTAAAAAATAAGATGTGATTATTAAATTTTTTTTTTTTTTTTTTTGAGACGGAGCCTCAAGCTATCCTCCTGGGTAGAGTGCCATGGCATCACAGCTCATAACAACCTCCAACTCCTGGGCTCAAGCGAGTCTCATGCCTCAGCCTCCCAAGTAGCTGGGACCACAGGTGCCCGCCACAATGCCCAGCCGTTTTTTTTTTGGTTGCAGCCATCATTGTTGTTTGGTGGGCTTGGGCTGGGGATTCGAACCCGCCACCTTAGGTGTACGTGGCTGGCACCGAGCCTATTAAAATTTTTTGAATACTATAGGCTAGACAGAGGGAAAAAGTCAGTTTTCTTATGCAGAAACAACTATCATTCAACATTTTGGTTGGATTACTTTAGGGTTTTTGTTTCTATTCACAGTGTTGTTTAAACATTTATTTATTTATTTATTTATTTTTGAGATAGAGTTTCACTCTGTTGCCCTCAGTAGAGTGCTGTGGCGTCACAGCTCACAGCAACCTCCAACTCTTGGGCTTAAGCAATTCTCTTGCCTCAGTCTCCTGAGTAGCTGAAACTATAGGTGCCTGCCACGACACCTGGCTATTTTTTGTTGCAGTTGCCACTGCTGTTTTAGCTCGCTGGAGCTGGGTTCAAACCTGCCCCCTCCGTATATGGGGCTAGCGCCCTACTCACTGAGCCACAGAGCTGCCCTAAAAATTATTTTGATAAAATTGTATATTATGTTCAGTTTTTGTATCTGATCTTTTCAAAGAACACCATCTCATAAGGATTTTCAATACTATGGCAGTTTGAGGGACAATGTTCTTTTACAATAGGGGAAAATAAAATAATAAACAGAGAAACTTTGGGAGGATATATGTATAAAAAATTATGTGACCTTATAGGTGAGGAGGCTGGAGGGAACTAGGTACACAGGAGGCAGAGGGTGGGGGAGACTTTCTGCCTGAATATCTTTATGTCTCTGTGTGTACACATAAGCACATAGTTAATTGCTGACCTATGTATGTATAATGCTTATTAAAAATGTAAATAAAATGATTGGAATCATTTAAACTTTTGCCAGGATATTAACATTAGGTGGATAGATCTTCATTTACATATATTTGTCTAATTCCCCAATTAAGGAACTCTCAAGTTTAGTTTTTTTCTTATAGATTAGTCTATGCTTTTAATAACTATGTGTGTTAATGATTGCCTGATGTGATTGGGTCATTCACTGAAATAATCAGACTGTCTCACTATCCGTATGTTTTATTTTTTCTATTTTGTTGTGGATATTTTACATAATTAAATATTTAGAGATTAAGGCCTGAGTGATTTCCTTCTCTTTCTCCTAATATGAGAACCTCTTCTCTTTTTCCCATCTCAGAAATCATCTGTAAGTCTCAGTTTTGCCCTGGTATGTGCCATTCACCTGGGGAAGTGGGAATACTGTGGGCCAGACCATGGTGGTCGGTCCTGACAAGAGGCCCTTATGACAAATGCTCCCTCTTTGTGGATCTTCATATAAATATCATTGTAAGCTTTTATGTGTGGATGGAGTCCAGTGTTTCCAGGACTGTGGTCACAGGAGGAGAGACTGAATTCTGTGGCCAGCTTCAGCCTGGCCATGTTAACACACACAGGGAGCAGAACTTCCTGGTCCAGCAGTGCCACATCCCCGTCTCCATGAGCTGGTGGCCACACTCACTACCCCCTCATCCTGTTAGTGCCGGTGGCCCAACTTGACCTCATGCTGACAAGAAGCCACAGAGATCTTTACTCACCCCACAGCAACCGCAGCACTGGCAGTCTCCGCAGAGGGTCCCCAGGAGGCCATTGATCACCTGGATGGCACAGAGAACCATCTGGATTCCTCCTACAACCAGCAGGATGGAAAAGAGGGTCAGATTCCAAGGAACCACATCAGCAGGTTCGTGGCACTTGCTCCATAAGGCTTGGTCGTTGAGATAGTCCCTGTGGGTGACACGGAAGAGAAAGGAGACATTTGTAAAGAGCACGCGATTCTGTAGACTGAGAAGTTACCACAACAACTTTTCTTGTGCAATATCTTCCATCCCAAACAAGCTCCACGAGCAAATACCCTGTAATAACACAAAAACGAAAACCTACCACTTTTTACTGAACACATCTTACATGCTAGATGTTGTTCTAATCACTTTGCACAGAGTCACTCATTTCTTCCTCACAGACAGCTATGATCCTTTTCTTCCACTTCACAAATAGGAAATTCATGCCCGGGGAGTAAATGGCTTGCTCCCAGGTCACACAACTGCTAAGGGGAAGAGCAATATTTATGAATTGACCAAGAGGATGGGTAAATTCACTATCTCTCAGGGGACCAGAATAGTGACAACTTAGCAGGCGTAGAATTTCACAAATGTTCATGGCTTTTATACCAGTTATCATCACTAGAGATTTTTAATTTTCTTTATTTTTAATTTTTTTTTTTGGAAACAGATTTTTCCTTCTATCACCCTGGGTAGAGCGCTGTGGCATCATAGCTCACAGCAACCTCAAACTCATGCACTCGAGCAATCCTCTTGCCTCAGCCTCCTGCACAGCTGGGACTCCAGGTGTCCACCACAGTGCCTGGCTATTTTTTAGAGACAGGGTCTCACTCTTGCTCAGGCTGGTCTCAAACACCTGCCTCAACCTCCCAGTAAGCTAGAATTACAGACATGCACCATCTTGCCTGGCCGTCATTAGAGATGATTTCAACTTTTGACAAATTATCTGTCAAGTCTACATGAAGCCATGTGGAGCAGTTGTGTTATACAGTTAAAGGGAACAGCCTGATTTTTTAAGGCCTAATTTTAACCAAACTGTGAATTTGATTCAACTATATTTTTGTTAACATGCAAGAACTTCACACATAAAGTATGTAATTAATTTTCTTCAAATATATGCCTTAATGCATATTTTATATGAACTTTAGGAGAAACTATAACATACTTATATTTTCTCACATATAGAGAGAGTTCAGCACGGTATGAAGGGCATTGTGTTTTGAAGGAGAAATGTGAGGTATGCTATCTTTAAGACAAAAATGAGGATAAAGTGGGTAAATCGCGTGGATTATTATACATTTCTTATCACATTCTTTTTTTTTTTGAGACGGAGTGTCACAATGTCACCCTCAATAGAGTATTGTAGCATCACAGCTCACAGCAACCTCAAACTCTTGGGCTTAAGCAATTCTCTTCCCTCAGCCTCCCAAGTAGGTGGGACTACAGGCGCCCACCACAATGCCTGGGTATTTTTTGGTTGCAGTTATCATTGTTGTTTAGCAGGCCTGGGCCGGGTCTGAACCTGCCAGTCTCGGTGTATGTGGGTGTTGCCCTCTTATCCCATTCTTAAAGCCTCAAACTGGGCTCTTTTCCTTTATGCTTCCTCCATCCTTTCAGATGGGAAACTTTCCATCTGGTTACTGAATTAACATTCATCTTACTGCTTTGGGGTCCTTGTGATGGCCTCCATGATAAGGGAAGGAATGAGCATTTTGCTCTTGATTTAAAAATAAAATAGTAGCTGAATAGCATTCCATGGTATACATATACCACAGCTTGTTAATCCATTCCTGGATCGGTGGGCATTGAGGTTGTTTCCACAATTTGGCAATTGTAAATGGAGCTGCAATATACTATTCAGCCACTAAAAAAGATGGTGACTTTACATCTTTCAGATTACTTTGGATGGAGTTGAAATACATTCTTTTCAGTAAAGCATTGCAAGAATGGAGAAGCAAGAATCCAATGTATTCAAGTCTGATATTGGACAACTGATGAGCCAGTACCTGGTGGGGGAAGGGGAATGGGGGAGCGGAGAGAGGGGAGGGGAGTGTGGGGCCACAGTGTGTGACACACCTCTTAGGGGCGGGACACTATTATTAGAGGGACGTTATTCAGCAAATGCAAGCAGTGTAGCCTGGCTCTTTGTACCCTCAGTGATTCCCCAACAATAAAATAAAAATAAAACAGTAAGCTGCATGCCATTGCTCAGTGGTTAGCGTGCCGGACCAGTACACCAGGGGGAGCAGGTTTGAATCTCACCTGGATCTGATTAACAAAATTAAAAAATAAAAAAAACCCAAAACAATGTGTGTGGCCTTGATTCATCTTTCCACAGGTATGAGCAACTGCTTAGCTGTGTGACTTGTGTACTTATCTGTAAACTGGGAACAACATTACCTGGCACATCACTGCATCATTGTGAGTTAATATGACTAAAGTGCGTACCATACAGCAAGGGCTCAATAAATGTTATTGTCATTATTTTCCTTAATCTAAGAAGTCTGGTGCAAGAGACAGAGCCTGATATTTTGGATTCAGATGAACCTGGGTTTGAACCTCAGCTCTCCTCTACCACCCTCATTTACACTAGGTTCTTTGTCTATAAAATGGGCATCTACAATTGTAAGATTTCCCTGAGATAATACACCTTGTGTATAGTTGCATAAGACTGTTTTTTTTTTTCAGTACTTTTTTTCCTTATAAAACTTTGTTTTAATGGGTCTCAAAATTCGGTGACAGATTTTTGGTCAAGTTCTATCTATTAAAAAATACTGATCTTAAAACCTAGTAACTTAAAACTTCCCCCATGAGTAAAGCTCAAATTGTCCACAAGGGAGTCTTCTGTCTTCCTGAAGGCTTTCTGATTTATCGTCCAGTCTTTTACGTTAAACTTGAACGGCTGATTGAGACAAACTGTTCTGAGACTCTTCTTCTCCCACTTTTTAAGACTGGGGTGGCAGGTGTTAGGGATAGCATTCACTCAGCCTTCCAAGTTTTCTTGAAAGAATTGGTGGCCTTGCCAGCTCTGGCCGCCTTCTCGTGGAATGCTTTGATGACACTTTCCACAACTGTCTGCCTCGTGTTACAGACCGAAAGATGGCTCAGAGGAGGATAGTCCCAGGAGCTCTCAACACATGTGTGCTTGCCAGGAACCCTATCAACATTGGCAGTGTCACCACATTTCAAGAACTTAGGACCATCTTCCAGCTTTTTACCTGAATGACAATCTTTTCCTGCGGCTCTGCAAACTTGCTGACAGTCCAGTACAGGGGCACAACGGGCGCTGATTTGGCCTGGATGGCTCAGGATAGTCACCTGAGTAGTGAGGACAGCTGTTTCCATCGGCAGGTCATTTTTGCTGTCACCAGTAACATTGTCATAGCAAACATCTTTGACAGATAACACAATTTTGACGCTGAAGCCCAGATGGGCCCCAGGAAGTGCTTCGCACAAAGCTTCATAGCGCATTGCAACAGACTTCACTTCATTTGTAACTTGGACTGGAGTCAAGGTGGCTCTGTGCTGGGTTTGAGAATACTAGTCTCCACTGGGGCCCACAGGGAGACAATACCACCAATATTGTAGACATCTGGAGGGCAGAGACGAGGGCTTGTCAGTTGGAGGAGTTGGTAGCAGGAGGCAATCCAGAGCTTTGAGCACTGTCATTACCATCTGTTCAGGTGATTTTCCATCCATGAGCCAAGGCTTGTTAGCACTTGGCTCTAGTATGTTACCACCATTCCAACCAGTGCTATGGAGTCAGGCCTGTAGCCAGTTTTCTTGATGTAAGGTGCTGACTTCTTTAATGATGTCTCATATCTCTTCTGACAATAGGGTGGCTCAGAGAAATCTGGTTTATTAACACCAAAAGTTAGTTTTTCCCTACACGGTATGTAAGCCAGAGAGGCACGCACACAGGGCTGCTCATCCTTGGAGATGCCAGCATCAAATTCACCAAGAACAATAAGGATAACACAGTCAGCCTGAGATGTGCCTACAATCGTGTTTTTGATAAAGTCCCTGTGTCCTGGGATCACTGATGGTTGTGTGATACTGTCTGGCCTCCACCCATCAGGGGGAGAAGTCAATGGTGATTCCACGCTCATGTTCAGTCATCCCGGAAGGAGCCCCTGCCCATCTCAGCAGCCTCCCTCTCAACTTTTTCAATGGTTCTTTTGTTGATCCCCCCACATGTGTAGATGAGATGGCCGCAGTGGTGAACTTGCCAGCATCTACATGTCCATTGACAGTGACAGTGACACAAGCCTTTTCCTTTCCCATTCTGCCTTTGATTTAGGGTGGTTTTCATGGTCTCTGTGTTCTCGTGGCAAACCTGTCCCACTGAGAAAAAGACTTTAAAGAAATTTAATTTTTTTTACATCAAACATCATCTGTCTGTTATGTATTTTCCCATGCAGTTCCTTCCGTCTTCACTATTTTAAAACTTGGTGATGATAAGAGGTTACAAAAATGCAACATTTCCCAGACACGGTTTATAAGGAAAAGATCCCGAGATCTTGTCAGTCTCGAGTTCAACCCTCTTCCTGAGTTTGTATAGCGGTGGGATGACAGTTCCTCCTGCTGGTGAGATTGGTGAAACGCTTATTGGGGGAGACTTGGAAGCAGAGGTTGAATTTGGGTGGTTGGACAAATTCTCTCTGTCCCATTCCTGCTGCAGCCTCACCCCTCACAAACCACCATAGACAGCTGTGCTCAGGCCTTTTTTTTTTTTTTTTTGAGACAGAGTCTCGCTATGTCTCACTTGATAGAGTGCTGTAGCGTCCTAGCTCACAGCAACTTCAATCAGCCCTTCCTTTTCTCTCTCTAAAACTCTCAGGTTCTGACAATCTCAGGGCTCCTGGCAAAGGAAGGCTGTATGCACATACAGTTTGATTGTTGTGTCCAACTCTCCAGCTTCCAACCTGTCATGGTGAGAGGCGACCTGCATTTTTCACAGACCTGGTAGTTAACCGTGTTTCCATATTCTATGAGGTAGGGAGAGCAGAGGCAATTTAAATCCACTTAACTGATGCTTTTAAAGTGGCCAGTTATTATGAAGGGCATTTCTACCTGACTCGGGCTAATCCCATTATCAAAGGGGTAGAAAGGATTGGATCTCACAACCTTCTCTCCAGCAGCAAAGGCAGCTGAGAAGGGAACAGGGGAAGCCAAATGCTTTGTCTGGCCCACTTTTTGTGGCTAATTCAGATGCCACCTCCTGCAGGAGAAGCTCCAAGGTACTCCTCCAGCCCTAGGTTTGGGTTTAATGCCCTCCTGTGCTTCCCAGAACTCTGGTTTCCCTCTGGCACAGAGCCTCTGGAACCCTGAGCTATTATCATCTGTCCATTTCTTTGTCTTTGCTTCATGACTATAAATTCATAAGGCAGAGACCATGTCTCTCCATCTCTACCCCCAGTTCCAGCAGCAGGATTGTTCCATCAACAGCAGCCCTGTCATTTACTGGGCCCCGATTGTGTGTCAGGTGCTGGTCTAGTAGCTTCACATCACCTTCCTTAATGCTACAAAGAAGTGCTACTTTACTTGCATAGCAAGTAAATGAACCCTGAATGAATGAGCATATACCCATTTCACAGATCAAGAAGTTAAGCCTGGAAAATGGAAGTGCCTGGATTTGATCTTGGGTCTGTTGGACTCCGAAGCCCATGCTCTTACCCCTTTACATAAACACTCTCTATCAGGTAGTTCTACTCCCTTAGTATATTTGAAATACAATTTATTTATAAAATTTGATTTACATAGTACAGCTACAAAAGTATGTCAATCAAAGTTTATCTATATGACAATAAGGATATTATTCTCTTTGATTCTTATTTGTGCCTGGTTGGAAGGATTGAAATTAAGTCACAAATCATTATTATAAAGGCATGACATTTAAGAAAGTTCTAATGCATAATAATGAATTCGGTTCATAATAACGAGCTATAGGCCATAGAATGAAAATAAGGTTGAATATTTATCAAATTGTGTGTGGCAGGAATTGTTCTGAGCGCTGCCTGTATATCATGGTGGGTTATTCTCACCTCAACCTGGGGGCAGATGCGGCCATTAGTCCCCCTTAGCAGATGAAGAGCCTGAGAGATGAAGGCTTTACCCAAGTGGGTGGCAGAGGTGTGACTGGACCCTAAGTTAGCCAAAGGCAAAGCCAGTCCCTAACATTTGTGATGTGTTTCTGCTCCATGAGAGCTGAGACCAAGTGGTGCGACTGAACGTCATCCTACCCATGTGGCCTTTAGCTCTTGGGAACATGTGCACCAGCGGCTCTGGGGGTCCCTGCTAATCAGCAGACTTGGAAGTCCACACGGAATAGTTAATTATGTTCAGTTCAGCATCTTGGGGTCTGACATGCTGCTTTGAGAGCCCTCTCCTTGGCACTCAGCTCTTTCCCAGGAACCGGGGAGGGTTGCAGCCTGACCTGGGGGGGAGGGGCAGGCTTGGCTGCTTCCTTCTCCCACTGCTGAATGGCCTTGGCTCTTCCTCCGGCCTTCCCTCCCTTGGCTGTCCTCATGGCCTGTGCCAGCTACTTCCCTCTCAGCAGCTCAGGGTCAGGGTAAGAGTGGCCTATTGTCCCAGAAAGGAAGACCTTGGTGGGAGGAGCAAGGTCTTCCTTTGCTTCCCTCCAAGCAAGCCGAGAGGGCGTATCTCAAAATGTCCCAGGTTTCTTTTTCCTTCTAGGAGGCTGTAATGTGGGTCTCATGACAGAAAAAGTGAACTGCCTTTGCTTCCTTGATACTATCACCAAAATACATTTCTGGGGAAACTCTGCTAAATCCCACAGCACTGAAGAGCCCTGGGTTTTGCATCTCAGAGTCCGCCTTCCTCTCTTCTCCTCACACCTGATCCCCACGATCCCATCTTAGTCTCTGGAGTTCGTCTCTTTCAGAGAGTCCCAATTCCACCACCTTGGAGATGCTTCTCATCTTTCCCGGATTATGGCTCCCACCTTCCTCTTTCCTATCTCTTCAGTTACTGAGCCAGCACCCCCCACATCTCCAGCGTCATTGTTCTAGAATCCCACAGGGGCCAGGCCATGACCTGCTTGAAGTCCTCTGCTGTGGCCCTGACGCTCTGGAGGGTCTGGCCTGCCTCTCAAGCACAGCCCATAGTGTGGGGGCCCTTTCTGCCTCTCTCCCCAACACTCACCCTGAGTGCTGGCCGCAGAGCATCCTGACATTCTCTCAGCCCCAAAGGTGCTTTCCCTCCCTCTCTGGAAGGCAAACTGCTGCTCATTCTCCAAAAATGGTCCGGGCTCGCTTCTCCGTTTCCTCACTTTCTGTGTTGTGAGGATCCTACCCTGTTATCCCCCCACCTGTGTGCTCACTGGGGCAGGGCCCTTGTCTATCCTTTGTTGTGTGTTTGCATTAGCTTCAGCACAGAGTAGGGCACTGACAACGTGGATTTAAAAACTTTTTTCCTGCTACTAATTACTAGCTATGGAGCCCTGGGAAAATTGACCTTTTTGAACTTAATTTTTCTCCTCTAGGTGTTAAATTCTTCTCCAATTTGTGAGGAAGATTAAGTAAGAGGATGCATGTAAAAACACCTAGCATTTCTTTTTTCTTTTTTTTTTTAAGTGAATGGTAACTATGTACATTAATGCACTTCTGGGGTACAGTGTGGGGTTTTCACACACAGTTCACATTCTACTCTTAGAAAGATTCACTTGTACCCTTGTAAGATAAACCTCAGAAGGGAGGTTTATCCAATCCCTCCAATCCTCCTCCCTCCACCCATTCCTCCTTCCCCTCTCCCTCCCCTTCCCCGTATTCTTAGGCTGTTATTAGGTTATAGCTTTCATATAAAAGGTATCAATTAGTTTCATAATAGGGGTGTATATATTGGATACTTTTTCTTCCATTCTTGAAAAATACCTGGCATTTCATCTCTGGGAAGAAAAAGGAGGAGGAGGAGGAAGAAGCAGAAGAACAAGGAGAATCAGCCAAGAAGCTGCCACCCTGCTGCTGACCTTCTGTGATGATGGGAGGGTGACAAACTGTTTTCGGTCTCGTTTGGGCTCATACAAGTGACTGGTCCTTTCTGTTCGCTACATAACTGTGTCTATGTTAGGCTCAGAGCTGCCTACTGGGATCTGATGGAAAAGAAGAGTCTACAGTTTAGTCAAAAAGAGTGGGAGACAGAGGCCCCTGAGCTTTGCTGGAAGGGCATCTAGGCAAAAGGCAGGTAGTGTGAATTCACATAAATCGTGTTCTCGAAAAAATACTGTGACTCAAGAAATACTGTGACTTCAGGCTTCAGTCATTAGGAAACTATTCTCCTTTGGGCAAGTCACTCATCCTGTCTGGCTCTCTTACTGAGGGAGAGTTAAGAATCATACAACTATTTTTGCAAGAATTAAATGAAATATGGTGGGTGGCAGCACTTTGTTAATTGCAAAACACAAACCAAGACTGAAGCTCAATTGAGATGAGCTTTTGCAGGCAGGGGGGTTTGCAGTGGGAGATGAGAATAAAAAGGGAAGAGAGCTTTTGTCTCAGAAGATGGGAAACGGGGTGCCAGGAGACAGTGGAACGCTGTGGTAAGCCCGCCAGGTGGCCAAGAGAGTGGAGCAAGACGCACACGAAAGAAAGCCCACAAAAGAAGACACCCCAAAGAAGGCCTGACACACTAACCTGAGCGGGTTGGGGATCCTGCATGTGCTGTGAGGATGGTGGATATTCCTACTGTTTAACTCTGAGTATGAGGTGGGGATATTTTAGGAGATACCTCTGAACAAACCAAGACCCACATCACAACAGAACCAGTTTGCTCTCCCTCCCGAAACTGAAGCCGGTTCTTGAGGGTCTTTAGAATCTCATGGTAAATTAGTACATAGGGATTCCAGTTACCATATTGGTGTTCTACAGATCTGGGGGGCATTGACCCAGCCTTCCCCTGCAGGAAGACCTAACAATCATATTTCCTGATTCCCGAGGATGTGCCAGTCACTGCACTAGGCAGAGGGTCAGAGAGTGAGTGGAATAGCAGTCATTGTAGTAGTCTGTTCCAAGTCATTGTTGAACAGACCTGTCCACGAGGATGGAAATGTTCTGTAACTGCACGATTTAATACAGTGGCTACAAGCCCTCACATGGCTCACTGACTACTTGGAATATGGCTAGTGTGACGGAGGAATTTGAATTTTTAACTTTGAATGAATTTAAGTGGCTCCTGGCTATTGTGCTAGCAATGTGGTACAGGGCAAGAGGGTGTGCAGGAGGGAAGGGGAAGGTTCCAAGTCAGAACAGCTGATTTGGAGCCCAGCCTCTGCCTTCAGCTGTGTGTGACTTTGAGCAAATTAAATGTATTAAGCCTGCATTGGCAGAGAGTAACTACCTCTTGGGGTTGCTAAGGAGAGGAAATTATAAATTCATGGGGGGAAAATAGTTCTTCATGATCTACAAAGTACCAGAAAATATGAAATGTGATTTTAAAGAGCTCATTAACATTAACACGAAGAAACTGGAATGTTTTCAATGTCATTTTCTGTAAATTTGCACCTTTAAAAATTATTTATTTATAGGCAATTCAAGGTGTTAATCAAAGCCTATGAGCCCAGTTAGTGAATAATCATTTTTGTTTTCTATTATAAGATTTATAACAAAACCATTGTTCTGTTTATCAATATCACCAGATTTTATATTTGATCAATATCAAATCTTTATGCCTTTAATGAAGATTTGCATGTGAGTGGTGACACCACAAATCTCCTCCTTTCAGGCCAACTGAGGCATTCTTTTTCCATTGTTTTCTCTGGTGTCTGTCAGAAGAGCAATTGCAGGTGAGGTCCTATGCAACCCTGCACACCCCATAACTCTAGCTCTGCCTCAGGGCAGTGACAAGCCTGAGACCCATGTAAGGAAGATGACATGACACTTTGCAGCACCTCCTGCTGGGTGATTTACCTGCCCACACCCTGATGGTGACACACAGGCACTGCAAGGGAGTAGCCTTACCCATCGTGAAAGGGGTATCCCCATGTGGTGTTGGCCATGAGACATTTAGGACCCTTGTTGATTGAGACGGCTGAGATGACAAAGGAGTATCCAGCACCCAAGAATCCGATCACAGCAACTATTGTGGAGGTGAACATCTGAAAGAGAAGGGGAGAGACAGCCAAGTTCCCCAGGTGGTCCAGAGGCTGCACTCAGCAAACCAACCCAGCTCGATGAACACGGAGACTGCTGGGAAGTTCCGGGGTAGGAGGCAGGGTCTATAGTAGATGGGGGGCTCGTGGGGTCTTCTATAATAAATTTTCCAGTCTCATGTTCCCTTTTGCACCCTCGTTTCCTTATCTTTTTCATTTACTCATTGATGACTAAGGTGCTTAAAATATCCTTCACAGGGCTAACATGTAAGACCTGTCTACAATCCAATCAATTATTACATTATTGGTAATAATCTTAAAAGTTTCTGGTCCAGTTATTCTGGTGAAGCAGTCACTGTGGGGTCTCATGTGGCAGGTGGTTTTGTTTATGAGAAAGCAGAAGTCTAGAATGTCTCCTCATTGGTCCTAGTTCGATTCCTTGAGGTCAAAAAGAGTAAGTCCAACCTCTGTTCCGTGTGGCATCAGCATTTAGAATATCTGAAGGTCACTTTGACACTTCTCTGCATTCTGCCCTTTGAGCCTTTTCTTTTGCATAAACAATCCTAACAATTCCAGTTCTTCTAAATATCTTTATATGATGAGATTAATTAGCAAAATGATTAAACTAGTATCTTTTTTCAGTTATAAATTTGAAAAATAATTATAGAGCGTGAAAGGCATAAGAATCCTGGAGCCCATCCAGGCTGACTCTTGCTTATAGACCTAAAAACTTAGGCCAGAGATGTTAAGAACTTTTGCAATATCCATTCTAAACAGTAATTAGACAAGAGTATGGAAAAATGTATAATTTTGGAAGTGGAAGTGGAAAATGATCACCTCTATTACTTTGATGAAAAAAAAAACACAGAGGTTTCAAAGTCAGCAGACCCAGGGTCAAACCTCGGCTTACTAGGACTCTGCATAATGAATGTGTCCTCAGTCTTAGTTTTCTCGTCTATAAAATGGGTATAATGGAGGCTACCTTAAAGGTCTGTTGTGAAAATTAGACACGATAACCTAAGTTAAATGTCAGTTACTTTTCTTTTCCACTTTTGTGTTTTATTAACAATGTTATCATAGTATATACATATTTGGGGTGGAGTGGAGTATACGGGTAGAGAGGACCTGATTTGCCTGAGTGATTGTAATATATTTAATAATGGAGTTCTACTTCAGCTGGTATTCATTTTCATATCATATATAAATGGATTTTTGATGCAACTTTTTTTTTTTTTTGGCCGGGGCTAGGTTTGAACTCACCACCTCCAGCATATGGGGCCAGCATCCTACTCCTTTGAGCCACAGGCGCTGCCCTTGATGCAACTTTTTATTTATTTATTTATTAAATGATGCAACTTTTTAATACCGAGTTCTAGCTTCCAGTGCTTGTCTGACACTCTTGCAGAACTGACACTTCTATACTTTCTCTCTCCCACCCTGTCATCTGGATTGTATGTGCTTCTATCACAGCACAGTGGCTTAAACACATAGACGCATAGCTTTTTGTGGCTGGCTCCCCTAAACAGAGCACAAGCTCCTTTGAGTCATGGACAATGAGTTATATGATGATGCTTCGTAGCTGGGAGATTGTCCCAGGCTTATCACAGCCTGTGTGATTTCCCTTCTTTCTATCTTATCAAAGGCATGGGATAGCGACTTGTTAGACGTTTTCAACCTACAAGGTTTCGTATTAGTCACTTTTTAGATTTTTCCCTATTTTTTTTTTTTTTAATGTCTGCACTGTATCTTAAATTCACTCTTACCACCAGGAAAACACTCATGCATTTGACCTAGGGCAGAAGTAAGTGAAAATTTCAGTCAGTTTCTCGTGTTAGAAGAGATAATCTTTTTTTTCCCAAGGAACGTGTAGTGAACTGATTGTGTGAACAGGCTTCATTCCTGATGTGCTTCTAAGAACACCGTAGTTATGATGTGCTAATGTGTGTGAACTTCTGAGAAGGGAATATACTATGTATCCTAGGATATAAAAGAATTATTAGCTCTCAAATTACTCTTCAGAAGTGAGGTGATTGTCTTAGAGTAGAGTTCTTATTTCATCTACCAGAAAATAGAGTATTTCCTCAAATAATTCAATTTTAGTACTGCATTGAGAAGACATTAGTCAGGAACAACTCAATTCATGTTAGATTACAGATTTGTTAAAATTTTTTTTTCTTAACATAAATTTATCAATTATTCTAAAAAGGTTGACCCCACATTCCTTTTTAAAGAGCCTTCGAAAATGAGCACATTTAGTATTTACAATTCTGGGAACATTAATATGGTCTGTCTGTTTGAGACAGGGTATTGTTACGTTACCCAAAGTGGAGTACAGTGGCATCACCACACTCAAACTCCTGGGCTCAAGCAATCCTCTTGCTTTAGCCTCCTGAGTAGCTGATACTATAGGCATGCTCCATCTCGTTTGGCTAATATTTATATTTTTTGTGGAAACACAGTCTTGCTATGTTGTCTAAATTGATCTAGAAGTCATGGCCTTTCACAATCTTCCCACCTTGTCCTCCCAGAGTGCTAGCATTACAGGCATGAACCACCCTGCCTGGCCTGGAAACTTGTGTTCACATATGGTAGGTTGAGTTGTTTTCATGATAGCCTGTGCTGTTGTAGAGAAAAATAAATTCTATGAATGGGGGGCGGGGGGGTCCCATACATCTTGAGACTGGCTTAAAGTCTTCACACATAGAATTTCCACTAAATAGATGGTTAAATATTCTAAAAATCATATTTTAATAATAGGGAAGACCTCAAAAACCCATCCAGTATAATCATCTCATTTTCTAACAAATAAAAATAGCTCCATTTAATGACAACCTTCTGTGCATTTTCTCATTTACTCCTCTCGCAAACCTGTGAGCTGGGTATTATTTTCTATATTTTCCAGAGAGGAAACTACTAAAAATTAAGAACATTGCTCTAAGTCAAACAAATACTAAAGTGGTCATACTAGGATCAATCCACTTGCTTCCCAAACTCACTCTTTTAATTTGTGGCTTTCTCAAGTTTGGAAGCAGTTCTGGTTTCTAGACCTCTCATTATCCCTACGCTAAACTGAGGAAAGGAGGTGGTGGTTCTAAAAGGCCTGTAATTCCAGCACTCTGGGAGGCTGAGGCAGGAGGATCCCTTGAGCTCAGGAGTCCGAGACCAACTTGAGCAAGAGCAACCCTGTCTCTACTAAAAACGAAAAGCTAGCCAGGCTTTCTGGTGGCTGCCTATAGTCCCAGCTACTGGGAGGCTGAAGCAAGGGAATTGCTTGAGCCAACAGGTTGGAGGTTGCTGTGAGCTGTGAGGCCAGAGCATTTGAGCTTGGGGCAACAGACTGAAACTCTGTCTCAGAGGAAGGGAGGAAGGAAGGAAGGAAGGGAGACAAAGAAGAGAGGGAGTAAGAGAGGGAGGGAGAAAGAAAGAAAAGGTCCCTTTGGTTAAAATAATGCAGAGTTTCCAAACCCACTCTCCAGTTGTGAGAGGAGAAATTTGACTTGAGCTAACCCTGCTGTGTAAACTGAGTAAAGGATTTCAGATATGACTTCTGGAATGCTTTTCGCAGGCACAAGTGTAGACATACAGAAAGTGAGTACAGATGTAGACATTTCTCATTTTAGGCAAGTCTAAGTAAATGAAAAGTTGGGTTAACACAAAATACAAACGAGGAGCTGATTTTTTTCCTGCGCTAAAGAGCCACCATTGTAAGCATCTCTAGACCAGTGCTGCACGCCCCATATGCAATTTAAATTTTCTAGTAATCACCATTAAAAACGTTTTTTTAAAAGTGGGATTAATTTTACTTATATGCTTTGCTAAACTCAACATATCTAAAAAGCTATCATTTCAACATGTAATCAACATAAAAGTTACTGAAATATTTTACACATTTCTTTTTGTATTCTTCAAAATCTGGTGTGTATGCCTCAATTTAGACTGGCCACATTTCATGTACTCAATAGTCACCTGTGGTAGTGGCTACTGTGTTGAACAGCGTAATCTAGAACAGCTGAAAGTTTACTTTTGGAAGTAAAAATCATAAACATGTTTGGATATGGTATTCATTGAATTCAATGATTAGACTCACTCTCAGGAGAGAGGGGAAAGGTGATGGGGAGAAGAGCAATGACTCTCCACTGAAGCCATGATGGTCTATGTCTTTATAAGACACATCCAATGAAAATTTGATATTGGATTTGATTTCAAATGTTAAGTTCTATTTTTGAATTTGAAAGTAAATTTTGAAAACCCCCCAAAGTGATTTTTCAGAACTTTTTCAGAATATGTGAAGCAACGTACCCTTCATAACATATTGCTTTAAGTTACTCCACATTGGAAAGTCTTTACAAATTGTCTGCTCAGAGATATGAGCCAGGTGAGGAGGGTGGAGGAAGATGGCTGAATAGAAGCCTCCAGCCATCATCCCTCTGCACAACACAATTTAACAACTCCTCACACATGCCAGCAGCTTCAGAAGAACCAAAAACCAGCTGAGTGATCACACTACTTGGTTGTAACGTTGTATTAAGAGGTACTGAAGAGGCCAAAAGGATAACCATCATGCATCACTATGCCACCCCGTCCCCCATTCCCCAGCAGTATTCCACCAGCATGCCCAGTAAGGAGACAGTCAGTGTGCCTCAGGGAAGGAGAGTGGAGTGATTGTGGGGCTTGCATTGAAACTCAGGGCCGCTCTGGTACAGGGGAACATGGCATAGTGCAGGATTCTGCCAGTGTCCACAGAAGGAGCATTTAGACCAGCTCAGCCAGAAAGAAAACTTCCACCATGAAACCTGAGTTTCAGCTAACCCCACCACGGCTTCCTGGGGCCAAGAGTAAATTATAAGGCAGTCAGGCCAGAAAGGCTGCAGTCTAGGGTAATTTTTGAAGCTGTGCTGACTCAGACCCAGGAGACATGGGGTGCATATGACCCAGTGAAACACCAGCAGCTGTGGCCAAGTCAGTGCTTGTGTCACCCCTTCCCCACTGGTTGGCATCATGGTTCAGGGTCAGCCTTATTCTACTTGAGGAAAGGAAAGAGAAGAGTTCAGATGACTTTGTTGTGTACTTTGGGCACCAGCTCAGCCACAGTAAAATAAAGTGCTAAGCAGGTCCCTGAAGTCCCTGAGTCTAGGCCTTGGTTGCTGGATGGTATTTCTGAAGTCAGTGGAGCCAGAAGGAAATATACTGTCCTGAAGGAAAGGACCCAGTCCTGGCAGGATTCACCACCTGCTGCACAAAGTGCCCTTGGGCTTTAAATAAATATCAGAGGTAGCCAGGTAACCTCTGGGGATAAGTCTGGGCTGGCTTCAGGAGCTAGTGGCCACAAGGGAGTGCTTATAATATTCTTCCTCCGACACCGGCAGCCCAGCACAAAGAGTGAGGGAAGAGAGTGAGGGACTTTACCTGGTAATCTGAGGAATTTTCCCATATTTTTTCCCAAGTCCACCAAAGCAGTATGAGTAGGAGTCTGCAAGAGTCATAGCATTCCTGGGTTTGGGGCACCCACAGTACTGATATGGCTGCAATGATCAAAGACTGAGGTTGCAACACTCAATTCCCTTTTAATATCTTGAAGGGTTTCTCAAGAAGGACAGGTTTAAACAAGTAAACAAGTAAAGATTAAAATAAATACCTAACTCTTCAATGCCCAGACATAGACAAATGTTCAAAGCATCAAGAATATCCAGGAACATATGGCCTCACCAAACAGACTAAATAAGATACCAGTGACCCATCCTGCAGTGATAAGAGATTGCTGACTTTTCAGACAAAGAATTCCAAATAGCTGTCCTGAAGAAGCTCAGTGAACTTCAAGACAACACAAAGAAAGAATTCAGAAACCTATCAAAGAAATTCAACAAAGAGATCGAAATAATAAAATGAAAAACAGGCAGAAATTCTAGAGCTTAAGAATTGAAATGATAAAGTAAGAAACGCATGTCTCAAAATAGCAGAATGGACCAAGCAGAAGAAAGAATTAGTGAGCTTGAAGACAGACTATTTGAAAATACACAATTAGAAGGAAAAAAGAGAACTAAATAAAAAAGAATGATGCATGCCTATAAGACCTAGACAATAGCCTCAAAAGCGCCAATCTAAGAGTTGTTTCTCTTAAACAGGAGATAGAGAGGTTAGGGTAGGAAATTTATTCAAAGAAGTAATAACAGAGGGGAAAAGAAGAAATAATAACTGGAAACTTTCCAAAGCTAGAGAAAGATATCAATATTCAGGTACAAGAGGGTCATAGAAAACCAAGCAGATTTAACCCAAACAAGACTACCTCAAGGCATTTAATAAGCAAGCTCCCAAAGGTCCTGGATAAAGAAAAAGTCTGAAGGGAAGTAAGAAAAAAGAAAAATAATAATAATAAAATATAAAAGAGCTCCAATATATCTGGCAGCAGACTTCTCAGTGGAAACCTTACAGATCAGGAGAGAGTGGCATGACATACTTAAAGTGCTGAAGGAAAAAAACCCTTAGCCCTATTAGATCCTATAAAAATATCCTTCAATTTTTAAGGAGAAAAAAAGATTTTCCCAGACAAATAAAATCTGAGGCATTTCATCAACTCCAGGCCCATCCCACCAGAAATGCTAAAAGGAGTTTTTCAATCTGAAAGAAAATGACATTAATGAACAATAAGACATCATCTGAAGGTGTACAACTCACTGGTAGCAGTAAGTCCACAAACACAGAATACTCTACTGCCATAACTGAGGTGTACAGACCACTTATATCTTAAGTAAGAAGACTAAAAGAAAACCTATCAAAAATATTAACAGCAACATTTTGAGAGGTAGATAGCATAAAAAGATATGGATGGAAATAACAAAAGGTTAAAACATGGATTGGTGGAATGGAGTTAAATTTCTGTTAAATTTCTCTTTTCCTGTTTATTTGTAAGTAGAGTTGTCATATGTTTAAAATAATTAGTTATAAAATATTTCTTGCAAGCCTCTTGGTAACCTCAAATCCAAAAATCTACAACAGATACACAAAAAATAAAAAGCAAGAAATTAAAACACACATATAAAATCAGTACGTTGTACTCCATAAATGCATTAATGTATACAGCTATGATTTAATTAAAAAAGTTAAAAAATTAAAACACACTACTAGAAAAAAATCACTTTTAACAAAGGAAGGCAGGAAGTAAGAAAGAAAGACCACAAAACAATCAGAAATCAAATAACAACATAGTAGTAGAAGTCTTTACTTATCAATAATAACATTGAATGTGAATGGATGAAACTCTCCAATCAAAAGACACAGAGTAGTTAAGTGGATAAAAAGACAAGACCCAACTATGTATTGCGTGCAAGAAACATATTTCACCTATAAAGACACACATAGACTGAAAATAAAGACATAGAAAAGGTATGTAGTATTCTGCACAAATGGAAACCAAAAAAACCCAAGAGTAGCTGTACTTCTATCAGTTAAAATGGATTTCAAGACAAAAACTGCAAAGAAAGAAAAAGAAGGTCATTATTTCAAAATAAAGGGGTAAATTCAGCAAAAGAGTATAACACTTCTAAATATATATGCACCCAACACTAGAGCATTCAGATAACAAAACAAATATTATCAGAGGTAAAGAGAGAGAGCTAGAGGCCAATATGATAATTATTGGAGATCTCAACACTACACTTTCAGCATTGGAGAGTGTATCCAGACAGAAAACCAACAAAGAAACGTTGCACTTAAATCTGCATGATAGACCAAATGAAACTAATAGATATTTATGAAACATATCATCCAACACTGGCAGGTACACTTCTCTTCCTCTCATGGATCATCCTCAAGGATAGATCAAAAAAAGTGTCTTAAAATATTCAAAAATAGGCTCGGTGCCTGTGGCTCAATTGGCTAAGGCGCCAGCCACGTACACCTAAGGTGGTGGGTTCGAATCCCCAGCCCAGGCCCGCCAAACAACAATGATGGCTGCAACCAAAAAATCGCCAGGCGTTGTGGCGGGCGCCTGTGATCCCAGCTACTTGGGAGGCAGAGGCAGGGGACTCGCTTGAGCCCAGGAGTTGGAGGTTGCTGTGAGCTGTGATGCCATGGCACTCTACCCAGGGGGATAGCTTGAGGCTCTGTCTCAATTAAAAAAAAATTCAAAAATATTGAAATCATGTCAAATAATTTTTATGACCATAATTAAATAAAACTAGAAATTATTAACAAGAAGAACATTAGAAAATATAGTAATATAACACATGGAAATGAAATAATAAGCTCCTGAATGACCAGTAGGTCAGTAAAGAGATTAAGAAGGGAATTAAAATTTTTCTGAAAACAAATGAAAATGAAAACAGTCTATCAAAACCTGTAGAGTACAGAAAGAGCAGTAATAAAAGGTAAGTTTATAGCAATAAGTGTTTACAACAAAAAAGTAGAAAAGCTTCAGATAAAAAACCTAATAATGCATTGCAAAGACCTAGACAAATAAGAGTAAATCAAACCCCAAATTAGTAGAAGAAATAATAAAGACTAGAGTAGAAACAAACAAAATTGAAACAACAACAAAAAACCCCATAAAAGATTAAAGAAACAAAAGTTGGTTTAAAAAAAAATGAATGAAATTGACACACCTTTAAGTAGACTAAAGAAAAAAAGATAGAAGACCCAAATAAATAAAATCAGATATGAAAAAGGAGACATTACAACTGAAACTGTAGATCATTACAGACTACTGTGGGCTACTATATTTCAATAAATTGGAAAACCCAGGAGAAATGGATAAATTCCTAGACACGTACAGCCTACCAAGATTGAACCAAGAAGAAATCTAAAACCTAAATAAGCCAATAACAAGTAACAAGATAGAAAACAGTAATAAAAAGTTTTGCATCCAAAAAAAAGCATGGGAGCTCAGCACCCATAGCTCAAGTGAGTAGGGCGCTGGCCACATACACTGAGGCTGGTCGGTTTGAATCTGGCTCAGGCCTGCTAAACAACAGTGACAACTGCAACCAGAAAATAGCCAGCCAGGTTCTGTGGCAGGAGCCTGTAGTCCCAGCTACTTGGGAGGCTGAGGCAAGAGAATCTCTTAAGCCCAAAAGTTTGAGGTTGCTGTGAGCTGTGACACCATAGCACTCTACCAAAGGGAACATAGTGAGACTCTGTCTCAAACAAACAAACTAAAAGCCTGGACCCAATGGTTTCACTGTTGAATTCCACCAAGCATTCAAAGAACTTATGCCAATCCAAAACTATTACAAAACCCTCCAAACTCATTCTACAGGGCTTGTACCACCCTGATAACAAACCGAGACAGAGACAACAGCAAAAAGAAGAAACTCATAGGCCAATATCTCTGATGAACATAGACGCAAAAACCCTTGAAAAAATAGTAGCAAACTGAATTCAGCAGAAAGATTATTCGTTGTGATCAAGTAAGATTCACCCTAGGGATGCAAGGATGATGAGTCAACATATGCAAGTCAATCAATGTGATACTTCATATCAACAGAATGAAGAACTAAAACTCTATGATCATTTCAATTGATGCTGAAAAAGCATTCAATAAAATTCAACATTTATGAATGATTTAAAAAACTGAATATAGAACGAACTTAACATGATAAAAGCTATATATGACAGACCCACAGATGGCATTGTACTGAAGGGGGAACAACTGAAAACTTTGCCTCTGAGATCTGGAATAAGACAAGCATGCCCATTCTCACCACTGTTATTCAACATAGTACTGTAAGCCTAGGTAGAGCAATAAGACAAGAGAAAAAAGTAAAGGGAATCCAAATTGGAAAGGAAGAAGTGAAATTATCCTTGTTTTTAGATGATAGGATCTTATATGTATAGACACCCAAAGACTCTACCAAAAAAATAATAAAATTATTAGGAAGAATAACCTAATTCAATAAAGTTGCAGGATACAAAATTAACATACAAAGATCAATAGCATTTCTATATGCAAATAGTAAACAACTGAAAAAGATACCAAGAAAGTATTCTCATTTACGATAGCTACAAATAAAATAAAATAACCAGGAATAATTTTAACCAAAGAAGTGAAAGGTCTCTACAATGCAAACTATAAAATATTGATGAAAGAAGATGACACACACAAAAAAATGGTGAAATATTCCAGGCTCATGGGTTGTAAGAATCAATATTATTAAAATATCTATATACCCAAAGGAATCTATAGACTCACTACAGTCTTCATCAAAACCCCAACAACATTCTTCACAGAAAAGGAAAAAAAAACCCTAAAATTTGTATGCACCCAAAATATATAAAACCATCCTAAGTAAAAAGAACAAAACTGTAGGAATCATATTATCTGACTTCAAATTATACTAAAGAGCTATAGTAATACAAGCAGCATAGTACTGGCGTGAATACAGACACACACACCAGTGGAACAAACAGTATTGAGATCCCAGATCTAAATCCACACACCTATCGTGAACTTATCTTTGACAAAGTTGCCAAGAGCACACAGTGAGGAAAGGACGTCTCTTCAATAAATAGTTCTAGGACAACTGGATGTCCATATGCAGAAGGAAGAAGGTACAACCTTATATCTCACCTTATACAAAAGTCAAATAAAAATGAATGAAATACTTAAATATAAGACCTAAAACTATAAAAATCCTAAAAGAAAATGTGGAGAAACACTTAAGGACATTGGTCTGGGCAAGGACTTCTTGATAAATGCTCCCAAAGCACAGGCGATCAAAGCACAATTGGTCAAATGGGATCATGTCAAGCTAAAAAGCTTCTGCACAGCAAAGGAAACTATGAACAAGGGGAAGAGACAACTCATAGAATGGGAGAAAACATTGCAAACTACTCATCTGACAAGGGATTAAAACGGGAACATAGGAGGACCTCCTACAACTCAATAGAAAAAAATTAAATAACTTGATTTAAAAATGGGCCAAGAAACTAAATAGACATTTTTCTAAAGAAGACATACACATGGCCAACAGGCACATAAAAATGCTCAACATCATTAGTTATCAGACAAATGCAAATCAAAACTACAATGAATCATCTTGTCCCAGTTAAAACGGCTCTCATCAAAAACAACAGGCAGTAATGAACACAAGAGAGGGTGGAGAAAGGGGAACCCTTGTACGCTATTGGTAAGAATGTAAATTAGCCCAACCACTATGGAAAATAGTGTAAAGTTTCCTCAAAAAACTAAAAATAGAACTATCATATGACCCAGAAATCCCACACCTGGGTTTATACACAAAGCATGGGAATTAGTATATTGAAAAGCTATCTGTGCTCCCATGCTTACTGCAGTGATAACAAAGGTATAGAATCATCCTAAATAGCCATTGGTGGATGAATGGATACAGAAATGGTGGTACCTATACACCACGGAATATTATATACCCATACAAAGGATGAAATCCTACTGTTCAAAACAATATGGATGGAACTGGAGAACATTTATGCTAAGTGAAATAAGCCAAGCACACAAAGACAAATCTCTCATGTTCTCACTCAGACGTCGGATCTAAATATTAAAAACAATTGATCTCATGGAGACAGGGAGTAGACTGATGGCTATCAGAGGCTGGAAAGGGTTATGGGAAGGGGGGATAAAGTGACAATGGTTAACAGGTGCAAAAATATAGTTAGATAGGATGAACAATATTTGATAGCACAGCAAAATAACTATAACTGACAGTAAGTAACAGAATAGTTTAAAATAACTAAAAGAGTGACATTTGAATGTTCCTAACACAATAAAAATCTTAAATGCCTGAGGGGGATATCCAATTACCTTAACTTGATTAATTCACATTATATGCCCTTATCAGAACATCACTTGTACCCTATAGAGATACATAGCTATTATGTAGCCATAATAATTAAAAATAAAA
>CAUYQV010151294.1:0-13197 GCA_963574575.1 Galagoides demidoff | reverse complement strand
GAGCCTCAAGCTATCCCCCTGGGTAGAGTGCTATGGCATCACAGCTCATAGCAACCTCCAACTCCTGGGCTCAAGCGAGTCTCCTGCCTCCGCCTCCCAAGTAGCTGGGACCACAGGTGCCCGCCACAACGCCCGGCCATTTTTTTTTTTTTTTTTTTTGAGATGGAACCTCAAGCTATCCCCCTGGGTAGAATGCCATGGCATCACAGCTCACAGCAACCTCCAACTCCTGGGCTCAAACAAGTCTCCTGCCTCTGCCTCCCAAGTAGCTGGGACTACAGGTGTCCGCCACAGTGCCAGCCATTTTTTGGTTGCAGCCATCATTGTTGTTTGGTGGGCCCGGGCTGGGGATTTGAACCCGCCACCTTAGGTGTATGTGGCTGGCGCCTTAGCCGATTGAGCCACAGGCACCGAGCCTCCATATCTATTTTTCAATCTAGACTAAATTAGAAGAAAATGAGACTTTACTAATATTCAATAAGTAGATTTTCCCTAGTGCCCTCACTTTGATCTTAAATATGAGTTAAATGCTGATTTTTTTTAACGAAAAGTGGTTTTATAATGAGCTATTTAAGAAAAAGTTTCAGAAATTTCAAAGGATCTGTAATATGTTCCTCTAAGTAGATGGGACATTTTATCAATAAATGAGGAAGTAACTAATAAAATCTACTTATCTATAGCAAAAGCAGTTTTGAAATAGGTAATTGTAATGTGATTTTTATTGCTCAAGTGAGGTTTGTATTAAATGTTATTTGTTAAAAATAGAAAAACATCTTTGTACTCATGTACTGAACAACTGATTAAATTCAGGAAAGTTTGGAGTTTATTATCCAAATTTTAATCAAGAACGTTCTGTAAGAATTAGATGGGATTGAAAAATAAGCTCTTGATTTAATAAAATATACTTACTCCACTTTGTCATCTACCTTTGTGAGATACTTCTTTTCAGTAATACAATTAAGAGCAAATCTTACAATAAACTGAACTTAAACTATCATCTTGTCAACTTTTACTTTCTTGCACCTAGAAGACTCAATACCTGTTTTTAAGTTAATGCATAACATTTGTTTGTTGCATTTGTTAATGGCATTTGCCATTTTCGTGGTCCTGCCACTGTTACTTTGGTCTTTTTTGGTCACCTTTGGTGTTAATAGGTATTAAGTGATTTCCATATTCCAGGTACAGTATTAGGTTGGTCTGTTACATTAGGTGAAAGAAAACTGAGGTTTAGGAGAATTAAAGTTTATACAGCAATTAAGTGGCAGAAATTGGCTTAAGATCCAGATCCGACTCTCGGTATTGAGCATATTCTCATTTTTCTGTGCTCCTGCCTGTCTAAGATACACATGTGTTTACTCACACACCGCACATCCCATAATTTAATTGTGGTCTGTTTTTATTTCAGAGTTGTCTCAGGATAGAAGCTTCACTTTTATAAAAATGACTCTAAAACACTATCTTCTTGTGTGTCATAGAGGAAACCACATATACAGAACCATTCTTTGTAGACCACAAACAATTGATCCATGACACTTCACACTAGAAATATTTAAACTATTGGAATCACTGTTATAAAATAGTAATTTGGGAAAGTCTGGGAGAGAGCTTGCTCCAGTCCTTTCTAAAGGAAAGAATGTGCTATTAGATATATTAAGGAACAGCTTCTTCTTATGATAAATGTAATGAATGGTGTATTGTATAGTTCTTTGATTTTTTTTCAGTGACCTTAGAGGCTGGTACTGCAAGAGACAGCACCATCTGCAGCTGGAAGATTATTTATTAACAAGTCTTATTAGCATAGTACTATACTATAAGTCTTATGTAGGCAATGAATTAAAAAAATACTGTTATTTACATATTAAATTACTGATTCCAGTATGACTGAATTGTGAGGATCCTCTTCATACAGGTACCTACAGGAGGTGGGTTACACAGATACTATTCTAGATGTGAAATCTAAACGAGTCCGAGCTTTGTTGGGCTTTTCAAGTGATGTCACTGACAGGGAAGATGACAAAAATCAGGACTCAGTTATAAATGGCACAGAGGCTGAAGTTAAAGAGACAGCAATGATTGGGTAAGTATTTTGTCTGGGAAGTATTTTAGCTATAACTTGTTCTTATTAAATATTTTTGGTTTTATGGGTGTTACTTATATTTCTAAATAGTGATGTAGAAATAATTATAAGGAAGTTTAACAAAAGTCTAAACATTTCATTTGGTTAAAAGGCAGTTATACAGATGGACTATAGTTATAATTGATGATTATTTTAATTCAATATTAGAATTTTTTATTTAGGATATTTTAATGCTTGAAATTTAATGTGTATTTTAATATCTTTAAACTCAGTCACTTACTAATAGAACTTTATAAAAGATTCATTTGGAAATGGAGTACAAATCTGTAAGACTTTAAATTTCATTATTGGTGACCCAGAAATTCATAAATATACCTCAAATTCTTTTTAAAGATTAATTAATTAAATAATTAACTTTTGGAGACAGGGTCTTACTTTGTTACCCAGGCTGGAGTTCAGTAGCACAATCATAGTTCACTGCTTTTCTTAACCATTTGGTTCAAGCAGTCTGCCCCACCTCAGTCTCCCAAGTAGCTGGGACTTACAGTACCTGGCTAATTTTTTTTAAAAAGTTAATAATTTATTTATTTTTTATAGAGGCAGATTCTCAGAGTCACACTGTGTTGCCCAGGCTGGTCTCAAAATCCTGTGTTCAAATGATCCTCCTACTTAGCCTCCCAGAGTAGTAGAATTACAGGCTAGAACCACTGTGCCTACCCCTTCAGATTCTTCAGAAGGAAATCTTTTCTTAACCACTTTTGTTTAATAATAATTTCCTTTGATTTAAAATATCTGTTTTTGATTTGGCATGTTTTAATTGATAGAATGAGTATGAAAAATGCAGTAGTTTAAAATATTTGATTTACCATTTTAGATCATGTATCATATAATTGTATATATTCTACCTAAGAATATGAATAGTTCAGTTAAGTAGGCTGAAATTGCAAAAAATTTGCTGAGATTCTTAAGTGAATAAAAAACCAAAGATTCTGTGAAAGTCTAATTATGATGTTACTTAATTTTGACATATGATTAGTCTGAAAGAATAGTTTTTTTTTTTTTTCAAGCCATCCCCCTGGGTAGAGTACCATGGCATCTCAGCTCACAGCAACCTCCAACTCTTGGGCTCAAGCGAGTCTCCTGCCTCTGCCTCCCAAGTAGCTGGGACCACAGGCGCCCGCCACAACGCCTGGCCATTTTTTGGTTGCAGTCATCATTGTTGTTTGGCGGGCCGGGCTGGGGATTCGAACCTGCCACCTTAGGTGTAGGTGGCTGGCGCCTTAGCCGATTGAGCTATAGGCGCCGAGCCTGGAAGAATAGTTTTAATTGAGCTCTATAAATTTTCTACTGATAATATAAATATTTTTAGAAAAAAATACGTTAAGTTTGATGTAAGATTCAAAATAATAGTGAATCTGGAAGGGGAGATTAGATTATCACAAATCTAAGTAGATATGATTACAAGGTACTTTTTTTATTGTTTGGAATTCATTGAGGGTACAAAGTATTAGGTTACATTGATTGCATTTGTTAGGTATAATTGTGTCCCACCCCCAAGAGGAGTGCTATAATACCGTGACTCCCCATCCTGTTCCGTCCTCCCCTCTCCCCACTCCCTCATTCACCTACCTTACAAAGCACTTTTAAAAGAGTAGCCACTTTTTATATTGTTTTTTCTTATTAACCCATGGAAGTGTACTCGATAAGAATCAGTGTAGATCATAATAAGATTTGGGGATCATAGTTATAAACATAAGTTAATGCAAAATATCATGGCTTAATTCTCACGTTGAAGTTAAAAAAATTAACTGAGCAGGATGTACATGTTTTAAACCAGAAAATCCGAGTTAACAGATTCTGCCTCCGTGCTGGATAATTTCAAATTCCTTGAAAGTGCAGCTGCGGATTTCAGTGATGACGATGAAGACGATGATGTTGATGGAAGAGAGAAAAGCATCATCGATACTTCCACAGTGAGTTAGATAACTTATATAAATATTTTTAGGGACTATAATGCATACTTTAAAAATATTCCATGTCTTTTAATCTAAACCCTTAACTGTTTTTTCATGAAGTTGGGGAAATTTAATTTTAAAAAGTTTTTATTCTTGATTTTAAATTCAAGAATATTTTTAGTATAGCAGCTTTCTCTTGAAAGGCCTTAGTCTGACTTTTTGTTAATTAATTGAACATGACATTTCTATAGGGCTGATGAATATGGTAAATGTTGTGTGTTAAGACAATGCAGTGTTATCGGTTGCTGTAAGAGAATAGAACTGACACACACATCACGGTGCCTGATGGCGACTAGCATCAGCTCTTACTGAGCAGTTTTTGTTTCTCTTGTCAGATATAGGCAAGTTCTAGAACTTTTCCATTAGATTTTCTCAAAGTTATTTAGGAGTCTTCTGTAGTTTTTATTCAGATCTTAATAAGTGTTTGATTTTATTTGCATGGCAGATTCCTGGAGTAAGAGATGTCTCTACATTGCTGCTGTTTCTCTCTGTCCCTGCTCCATTTTGTTCCTTCCTTCACTTTCTCCCTTTTAATGCTCATCACTTTTCTCCTTTTCTATTTTCTCTCCTCCTCTACCTCCTTTTTAAAGTAAGAGGTGAAGACATGCTTTGCTTTGTCTAGGAAGCTGTGTTTCCACTTTCACATTTGTTGAAGAATAGGGAGGAAAAGGCTTGAGTTTAAGCTCTAATTCTGCCACTAATTGTGCTTCTTAATGCTTCAGTCTTAGTTTTTTAGTTTGTAAAAATGAGGATTATAACAAATATCCATCTTATCCCAAGAGGATTTTGTGAAGAATAAAAGAGATATTATATATGAAAATGATCTGTTTAACTTTAAAAAAGCGTCTTCTAAGTGTAATAGCGTTGTTTTTTATGTCCTCTGTTTCTGAGCTCTATCAGAGATTCTCCAAATTATTACCATGTGATTGTTTCTGTTTAATAGTATTCTGCTGATATAGCCTGCCATAGATAACTATTTAAACTTCAAGTAGTAAGTAACTCCCCATTTTTCTCATCCAAACATGTATTAATTTACTGTAGTAAAAGAAAAAGCCTAAAGTTCTGTAACACTTTTTTTCTGTCTAGTCATCTAGAAATGTGTAATTCCCTATGATTTTTATGGAATGATGGCATTGAAATACTATTTTCCCATCAAAATACTTTATTCATAGCTCAGTATAAATAATAACGCTAATCATGGTGGTGTAAGTTTCTGTAAGTTAGAGTGACTATCACTTTAAATATTTAAAAAAAAATCTATAAACTGATTATCAGAACTTCTCAAACCATAAACTGGTGGTATCTTTTTAAATAATCAAAATCATAAATATACTGTTTTTGGTTAGTACAGATCATAGCATTTCTGTGACCAAGCAAAGAAGGCACATCTAATGCAAATAGACTTAGCCCCATTCAAACACAGGATTCAGCAATTCTTTTAGTTTTTAGGAATAAATATTTCTAAACAAATAATTGATTTTGTTTTAACAGTTTTGCTAATGTTTGTGTTATATTGATTTTCACAGCAGCAGTCTCATAGCTGCATGCCAAAAGGACTTTAAAAATCTAATTCTGTAGCAATGAATAAGCATGATTTAGAAAATTTATGTCATTGTATGGAGAAAGAATGACTAAAAAATATCCTGTTAAAATATCAAGTAGAACAAACAGGTTTTTGAAATGTTCCTTTATTTTTTAAATCAAAATAGTTTAATAATAGAGGAATTTTAATTTCGAGACCATGTCTACCATTTTCCTCCTTTGCTGTCAGAGTAATAAACTTCTCTTTCCTTCTCCTCAAACCACTTGTCCCTCTTTTTCTGATGTGGCTTCAGGGGACAAGTGCCGAACTTTCAGTAACAATCTTGGCACCCCAGTGGAGTGGTACCCTGCAATTGCTGGAAGAGGCAGGGAGCAGCCCCAGGTCAAAGCCTTGGGGGTAGGAGCAACTTCTTTTCAGAGGTGAGAGAGCAAGGGACAACCCCAGCAGCTGCCAGAGCCAGAAAGGAGAAAAGACACCAGACCTTTTGTTCAAGAAACCTCCAATAGAATAGTTTGATTCCTTTAAGAAGATGCAGAAACATGACTTTTAGTAACTGCTGGTTGTGCTCAGGTGATATTAGAGTCTTCTCAAAGCATATATCTTCTCCTCTTTGCCCTCTTTGGAGTTTAATTGTTCCTTGGTTCACATTCTAGATTATTTTCCTTTTCTGCATCTTTTCTTTCTTCATGATTAACCTTTTCACCTTATTTTTCCTTACCAACATTATCTACAATCTCATCATCATCAGTTAAGTATAGTAAACTGTGTGAAAAAATAACCTCTATATCAACATTTATTCTCCGTTTTCAGAAACTTCAGGAGAAAAAAATAATGGGATTACAAATTAACTAACTATTGTTTTAGTCACAGTATAAAGAATCCCTGCCCCCCTTTTAATCATGTTGCTGCTAGTGGTTTTCTAAGTGACAGTCTATCCTTTTTTTTAAATCTACTTGGGCACACTATGCAACCTATAACTGTTATAGCTTTGTTTTAATTTTTTAAGTTGATTTGTAAGCTCATCGAAGATAGAAGTGGAATGGAGCCTTCTGTGTGAGGAAGAAAAGTGACACGTTTATAATTACTATCTCTGCCCTTTCCCACATATTGATCCTATTGTCCACTGGGTAACTACATTTACCTTTATCCTATGCCTTTTTCTATTAAAAGGACAAACCAGGACTTTTGATTTGTTTATTTAAAATAGGATACTTGATAAACAGTGATCTGTAGCGGCAGTCATTTATATGATCTGCATAAACATGTCATGTACCTTCATTCTTTGTAAAGTTATATACTGAGGAGATGAGACCTAGAAACAAGTTTTTCTCCCGAGTAACTTTTGTGACTTCATACTGTATTTGATATCCAAAATACCTTCAGACTTCCAAGTGAGGTGCCATATATTTTTTCTGGATTTTCCCTAACCTTTTTGTTAGGTTGCAAAAACAAGGACTTTCCATCTATAAGGTGTTTGTGATGGACCTCCTGAATTATAGCTAACCTCTCTGCCAGGGTCCTAGACAGGGAGGAGGGGGTCAAGCCTCTCTGGTAAAAGAGAAGGTGGATTAGGCAATATATTTGTATGTGAAACTACGAAGATGAGGATGTCCCCTTGGAACGACTCTTTTTTTGTATACATTTATGGGGTACAATGGGATGATTAGATATACAATGTGGAATGCTTAATTCAAACTAATTAATGTAACTATCACATCATTTATTTTTGTGGTAGGACATTTATAATATACTCTTAGTTGTTTTGAAGTGTACCCTTGTATTATGTACATTAGGTGAGATCCCGCCAAATACCTTCCCTCCATTTGCCCTCCACCTTCCCCTCCCCTCTTACTTTCTGGACTATCTTTGTATTTTATCATTCCTATGAATGCGTAAGTGTTTGTATATTTGGCTTCATGATAGTATTGAGTACATCGGATACTTTTTTTCCCATTCTTGAGCTACTTTGTTCTAGTTCCATCCAGGTAAACATAAAAGTTGTAAGGCTGCATATATACCTATACCACAATTTATCCATTCATGGGTTGATGGACAATTAGGCTGCTTCCATGACTTGGCTATTGTGAATTGGGCTGTAGTAAACATTCTGGTGCAAATGTCTTTGTTGTAAAATGATTTTTGTTTATCTGAGTAGATACCTAGTAATGATATTGCAGGATCAAACAGTAGGTTAACTTTTAGTTCTTTTCTGCCTTACATTGGCTTCCCAGGCAAAGTTAGAACAGATATTTAGAATATGGTTTGTATTTGTAAAAGAACACACATTCAACACAGGTTTTCTGTATAATATGTCAAACTGAGCTTGCTTTTTTTAAATAGACTTAATAGATTTTAGATTGGGCAGGGCTGTAAGCATGGAAGTGTTTGTTGATTTTAGAAAAATACCCCAAGTAATTAAGCCAGTTATTCTAGTATCATCACTTTTTATATATACCAAGGCAGGTAAGGCCAGTTAGATTTCATCTATGATGCCAGCTTTCTTCTGTTGGTAGTATCTTCCTAGAGTACTGCGTTAAGAATTTCTGAGGCTACAGTATCTTGTTTGATGAAAAGTGCTGTGATTGATAAGAGGTATTGTTTGTAAGCACAGGAACAGGGCCATACAAGTCAAATATTTGTTGTCTCTTAGGGTTTATTTCTGAACTCTCTCGTTTCACTGATTGGTCTGTTAAACTTTTATAATTTTATTTTATTTTACTCTGTTTTGAGGGCAGGGTCTCATTCTGTCACTCAGCCTGAGTGTAGTGGCATGATCATAGCTCACTATAATCTCAAACTCCTGTCTTCAAGAGATCCTTCCACCTTAGCCTCCGAAAGGCTAGGACTGCAGACATGCACTACCATCCCTGGCTATAACCTTTATAATGTTCTTTTCTTTTTGAGACAGAGTCTTGTTCTATGGCCTGGGCTAGAATGCTATAACCTCACCCTAACTCACAGCAACTTCAAACTCCTAGGCTAAAGCAATCCTCCTGCCTCAGGCTCCAGAGTAGCTGGGACTATAGGTGTATGCCATCACCCCCAGCTAATTTTTCTGTTTTTAGTAGATACAGGGTTTTGCTTTGCTCAGGTTGGTCTTGAGCTCCTGCGCTCAAGTGTTCTTCTCGCCCTGGCCTCCCAAAGTGCTAAGATTACAGGAGTGAGCCATTGTGCCTGGCCTAACCTTTAAACTACTCAAAGTAGTCCAGGGATAAAGTTTTGTCAAAACATGCTATTTCTATTTTATATAAAATTGAGATATTGAGTCATTTTAGTTTTGCAAAGCACTCATCCTGATTTCTTTGGGCACGTGTTGATAGAGGTAACTGAAAAGGAGATAATTCATAAGGAGTTTAGGCATCTAAACTTAAGTTTTAACCCTCTGACAACTGGATTTGTGATTCCAGAGGCACTTTCAAATATATGAGCTACACAGCCCTTCAGCGGATGTGTTATTAAATATAAGTCAGGACTCACTCTGAAAAATCACTGCTTTAAGGGATAGAATTGAATATATAGGAGAGGTATTAGAGAAAACAGATGCAAGGTTAGGACAGTTAGAAATAATGATAGGAACCTAACAGAGTACCTTATAAGTCTTGAACATGCATTTCTGAATTTGTAGCTTTTATGATTTTCAGTTTTGTGAGGAAATGGTATAGCTGCATTAAAATTATCATGGAGGCTAGGCACAGTGGCTTACACCTATAATCCTGGAACTCTGGGAGGCCAAAGAGGGAGGATCACTTGAGGCCAGGAGTCCCAGACCAACCTAAACAACATAGCTGCACCATCTCTACAAAAAATTAAATTAATAATAAAATAAAAATTAGCTGGGTGTGGCAGCATGTACCTGTAGTCCTGGCTACTCAGAAGCCTAAGGCAGGAGGATTGCTTGAACCCAGGGGTGTGAGGTTGTAGTGAGCTATAATGACAACACTGCACTCTCTTAAGCCAGGCAACAGATTGAGAGCCTATCTTTCTCCTGCCAAAAAGTCATCATGGTTATATTCTGAAAAACACATAAAAAAGTGTTTTATGAAGTGTCTCCTTTTTTGGTTAGATTAGAATGTCTATAAACTGAGCAGATTGCGTCCAAGAAATGTCAAGTTTGTTGTGGTTGTTATAGGGCATTAGGGGCATCATTTCAATATGTGGTTCCGTTTGTTTATATAAAAGAAACAAACCATCACACTATTGAAGAAAATTTTAAGTTACTGCTTTAAAATGTAAAATATATATCTTTTAAAAATACCATGGATATATATGTGTTTGTTACCGAGTTCAGTACAATTACTTAACATAGATACACTTTCTGAAGAAAATTGAATTGAGTTTCCTCATTCAGTGCTAAAGGGATACTAGCTCCTTTTAAAAATCAAATCCGTAATATATCCTAATATTTTAATTTAGCTTTTTTTCTTAGATTGTTAGGAAAAAAGTGTTGCCTGATAGCAGTGAAGATCGAGATACAAAAGAAGCTCTGAAGGAGTTTGACTTCTTGGGCACATCGGAGGAGGGAGACAATGAATCTAGAAGCGCAGGCGACGGAACAGATTGGGGTAAGGAAGCATGCTGGGTCCACCCAGAGTTGTTACGTAAATAAAAGAAACTATAATTATAATGTTAGACTATTGAACATTCTGTGAACTTATTACCACTGTGTTTAAGGAAGGTTGTATAATTAGTTACCACTTTTTTTTTTTTTTTTTTGAGACGGAGCCTCAAGCTATCCCCCTGGGTAGAGTGCCATGGCATCACAGCTCATAGCAACCTCCAACTCTTGGGCTCAAGCAAGTCTCCTGCCTCCACCTCCCAAGTAGCTGGGACCACAGGTGCCCGCCACAACGCCTGGCCATTTTTTGGCTGCAGCCATCATGGTCATTTGGCGGGCCCGGGCTGGGGATTCGAACCTGCCACCTTAGGTGTACGTGGCTGGCGTGTTAGCCGATTAAGCCACAGGCGCTGAGCCAGTTACCACATTTTTAAAAAAATTTAAGCAATATAATAGGAAAAGAATTATAATTAATATGAAAATATTCTTTATATCTGTTTAAATAAGAGCACTTGCAAATCTTTTTGTGGAAATTGAGTATGAGCATAAAATGAAAGATTTGGAAGACCTCCTGTCTGGCATTTTCTGTGCAATAAGAGTAAGTTAAGAAAATTGTAATTAGTCATTCATTCTGGTTTAGGTTTTGACAGTTTGTACAAGGCATAGATTATTGGTTTTTGCTCTAATTGTTTGAAATGAATCTAATATTTTAAACATCTGATAAGAGTTCAAACAAGTATTTGGTGGAAACTTTTATAGCATAGATCACTCCAGTAGTTTGGAAGTGCATTATTATTATCAATAAGATAGGATTGTGATAAATTCTTCAAAAGTGATCATTTCCATCAGATGTGTATATATGTTTGTTAGTATGAGATGGAGAGAGAGAGAGAACGATAATGAGAGAACATTTTCTCTTTAGGTTGATGAATTCCGGCACTCAATTAGCTTATATACTCTGTACTTTAAAGACATAAAAGTTAGAAAATCAGTAACAACTGTCATTTTTCCTTAGAGCTTTTCTTTGGGACCAACTTAAAATATGGTAAACTTTAAACTCTGAATGTTTTATTCATTTAAAAAATGGGTGAAGTTATTTTTTTCACATTTGTAATTTTATCCTACTACACAGTATATAGTTTTGCTACTGAAAACTTTCTGTTTTCAAAGTTTTTCAACACTGAAGCAAAAGATTTTTTGTTTTGTTTCAGTTTTTCAGACAGTTTCAGCCTGTAGCCCATGCTAAAGTGCCATTGCATTAGCCTAGCTCACAGTAACATTAAACTCATGGGTTCATGTGATCCTCCTGCCTCAGCCCCCTGAGTAGCTGGGACTACAGGTGCCCACCACCACACCCAGCTAGTTTTTCACTTTTTAGTGGAGACAGAGTTACACTCCTACTCAGGCTGGTCTTCTACTCTTTAGCTCAAAGGATCCTGCCACCTCGGCCTCTCAGAAATTGAGTATGAGCATAAGAATTACAGGTGTGAGCCACTGTGCCTGGCCTAAAGCAAAGTTTTAAAGATTTCTTTGTTTTTTGAAGTTGTATTTTTACTATGTCCTATACATTTCAGGCAAGACAAGATTGTACAATTTCCTTATAAGGGGTTTAGGAAACCAGTATTCAAAAAAATTAATTATATTGGGTGAAAATAAATGACAAAAAACTTTCTGTTTGTTTGTTCTGACACCTTAACTGTTGCTCTTTTCTGCAGTTGGCAGATTTAAAAATCAGATTACGTTAAGACCTACTTGGAGAGGGCTAGGAAGTTTTTTGCTTCCTAGAAGTAAAAGGGATGATATTGGTTTCCTGTTTTTAAAGTCAGACCATATTTTGCTTTTTTAGGTATATAACTTTTGTAGTATCCGCAGGGTAAATACGACTAATCTTTCATAGGGTTATTAAATAGTTCATGACAGTAGGAATTGTTTGCATGTTAATTTTCTAAACCTTTTGAAAAACAGTGTTTAACATATTTTAAAATTAAGCATCATCATTTTATTATTTTTTTATCTTTTATAAAAACTTCCACTAAGTTTCCTTAAAAGATACACCAATGGTTTCTTATTTTAAGTATATGTTCCTTTAAGTTAACATTTTGACCATAAAGGTAAAGGCAGCTACATACTTGGTCTGAAATTGTTTTGCAGAATTATTTTGTTATTATTTAGATGTGCCTTTAACAACATTTTGAACTTTTCATCTACTTTTATTCAAGCAATGACATTAAATGCAGATTTCAGTATAGCTTCAAGAACAGGTTGGGCATGGTGGCTTATGGGCATAATCTTAGCACTCTGGGAGAACAAGGCGGGAAGATTGCTTGAGGTTAGAAGTTTGAGACTAGCCTGAACAAGAGTGAGATCCTATCTCTACCAAAAATAGAAAAAAATTAGCTGGGCATGGTGGTATGTACCTATAGTCCTAGCTATTCAGAAGACTGAGGCAGGAAGATTACTTGAACCCAGGAGTTAAAGTTTACAGTGAGCTGTGATGAGGCCACTGTACTCTAGTTGGGTGATGGAGGGAGACTCCATCTCATAAAAAAAAAGAAAAGAATTAGAACATAGACCATGACACCAGAACACAGGTATTACTTCAATATTATTTCTATCCAAATGTTTCTTAGTATATTTTACTACTTTCAATATTATTTCTATTCAGATGTTTCTTAGTGTATTTTACTTCATTTTACTAAAAATGAAGAACTTTTTTACATTTTTAGTAGAAACATTAGAAATACTAATGTTGGCTCAGCGCCTGTGGCTCAATCGGCTAAGGCGCCAGCCATGTACACCTAAGGTGGCGGGTTCGAATCCCCAGCCCGGGCCTGCCAAAGAACAATGATGGCTGCAACCAAAAAAAGGCCAGGCGTTGTGGCGGGCACCTGTGGTCCCAGCTACTTGGGAGGCTGAGGCAGGAGACTCGCTTGAGCCCAGGAGTTGGAGGTTGCTATGAGCTGTGATGCCATGGCACTCTACCCAGGGGGATAGCTTGAGGCTCCGT
>CAUYQV010151291.1:0-70193 GCA_963574575.1 Galagoides demidoff | reverse complement strand
TGCACTGTCAGTCCTATTTGGCACATACAACTAGTATTTCTCTTTTTTTTTTTTTTTTTGAGACGGAGCCTCAAGCTATCCCCCTGGGTAGAGTGCCATGGCATCACAGCTCATAGCAATGTCCAACTCCTGGGCTCAAGCGAGTCTCCTGCCTCCGTCTCCCAAGGAGCTGGGACCACAGGCGCCCGCCATAATGCCCGGCCATTTTTTGGTTGCAGCCATCATTGTTGTTTGGCAGGCCCGGGCTGGGGATTCGAACCTGCCACCTTAGGTGCACATGGCTGGCGCCTTAGCCGATTGAGCCACAGGTGTTGAGCCACACAGTTTTCTTTTCTTTCTTAAATTTTCTTTTGAAAAAAAAAAAAGTCCTGTTCTCCTGACCACAAATACTATAAAAATAAATGAAAATAAAAAAATCCTGGCTATTTGATTGCTATTATATTCTTGCAAATGGCAAGTTTTTCCTATTGTATTTTCTCCCCCACCTCCTTTTTTTTTTTCCTGCTGCCCAAGCTAGCATACAGAGACATCATCATAGCTCACAGCAACCTCAGACTTCTGAGCTCAAGTGATCCTCCTACTTTAGCCTCCTGAGTAGCTAGGACTATAGATATCCACCACCATGCCCTGCTAATCTTTCTACTTTTTGTAGAGAAAGGGTCTCATTCTTGCTTAGGCTGGTCTCAAACTCATGACCTCAGGCCGTCCTCCCTCTTCAGCCTCCCAAAGTGCTAATGAGCCACTGGATTTAAAATACCATTTATAATAGAAAGATAACATAAAGCCATATCCTTAATGTGAACTTTTAAAACAAAGTGGATAAGACAAGATTTCCCCTATCCCTTCAGCATGTTCTCATCCCTCTCCCCTCAAACGACTGTTACTTCCACTTTAGTGAATAGCTAATAAATATCATGTCCCTATTTTTCTGTTCCACCAAAGTCAAAGAGATTAGAGAGAGTATATTTTTTTCTTCAAGTTCAAATTCTCCATATATTACTCTAAAACTTTAAAAAATTATCTTATAATTCCTTAAAACATTTAATCATGCATACTATTTAAAAAATCACATGGAAGCACTCACTTTGAGGCTTCTTGTCCCTCCCCCCCGACAAGTTTTATTCCCCAGAACAAGTTTTTTTAACTATTTCTGATTCAGTTCTTCTGGTGGTAACAGCCACATCTCTAACTAATATGTTCATCCCTCTATTTCTTATAACCTATTGATTCCTGCCACGATAGGTGAGGATTTAGCTAACTCATTCCTCCCTCTGAATTGATTAGCTTTCTAATTTTTAAAATTCACATATGTCTTCCTTTCCTTTTCCCTCCACCTTGGGGAAAATGTCTTAGCTTCCCACTTTCTAGAATGAAGATGTTCCCACTCCCCCACTTGCTCCTACCCCTGCCTGTCAGTTGTAGTTTTTACCTTTTCCTCACCCAGATTCCCTCCATTTACATTTTGTTCTGTCGCTGTACAGCTGTCTTCCATGCTCAGGCTATAGATTGATTCGGAAGTTTGAAAACCAGCGAACATTATTATGATTATGGAGATAATGTTCGACGAGAAGCTGAGTCATTTTCTAGGATTACATTTTTCCCTTTGCGGTTCCAATGTCACAATCTCCGAGTCATTTAAAGAAATAGGTCCAAATGGAGTCTCCTAACACAATCAATGGCTCAAAATCATGTCATGTATTTGTCTGTGTCACACTTGGGCTTTTCGGTACTGTTTTCATTTTCCCGGCAGTTTCTGACTGACTCAAAGAGTCTTTTCTTTTCTTTTTTTTTTTTTTTAATAGAGCAAAATTAGGCTTCCTTAAAACACAAGTCTCTACCTGCAGATTTCCTGGGCTCAAGTCTCAGCTCAACCACATATGGCCTTGTGTCTTGGGCACATTACTTATCCTCTCGGCGTCTCAGTTTCTTCATCTGTAAAATAGGGATTATCGTTGGACTTCTTCCCAGGGTTGCTATGGGTATTTAATATTTGTACAACAGTTAGAACAGGGCCTGGCGCCCGTGACTACTGATTTCGTGTTGGTTATTACCTTTTCCTGAGGTAAATAGATTGGACAGAACCTACTCATCTGCATTATCCGTGCCATGGTTACCACTGCTCTTTACTTCCCCAAGAATCTTCACATTATCAGGGAATCCTGAAGCAAAGCCAGTGATATGATACAGCTGATGGAGACCCTACCAGGGAACAAAGATTTATAGTCTATGGTGACAAGTCTTGGACCTGATTCTTTTCCCATTGGTTGACGAAAGGTGATCAAAACCCGAGGGAATCTTATGTTCTAGAATATTCTCCAGATGAGCCATGCTGGGTAACCATTAAGCACTTAGTAAGTAACAACATCAAGTGCATATGAAATGCTTGCATGCATCTTTTCACTTGGTCTTCCCCAAAGCCCCCTGGAGTAGGGGACCCATTTTACTGGTAAGCAAATGAAACTCAGAGAACTGTCCCAAATTCTCACAGCAAGGAAGTGGTAGAGGTAGAATTCAAACCCAGGACTTTTCAACCTGAAAACTAACACCTGATGTTATAGGCCAGAGTTCTCAAAGTGTGGTCTGCTGACCTCAAGGCTCGGAGGCTTGGGGGGTTCTTCCAAGATCCCTTCAGGGCCCTGGCAAGGTCAAAACTATTTTAGAGTTATAATAAAATATGATTTGCCTGTTTCATTGTGAGGGCATTTGCACTGATGATGCAAAAACAGTGGTAGGCACAACCGCTGGAATCTGAACCCAAACAAAGCAGTGGCACAGTAGTCACTGTCTTCATCACCGCCACTCACTCACATGGAAAGGCGATGCTGGTTTCACTTGGAAATGTCCCTAACAGAGCAGTAAAAAAGCATTACTTTCATTTTACTAATTATTATTATTATATATTTTTTTGAGACACAGTCTCACTTTGTTGCCCTCAGTAGAGTGCCATGGCGTCATAGCTCACAGCAAAAAGCATTACTTTTATTAAATCTCAGACCTTGAGGACTAGGTTTTAATATTCTGTGTAATCAAATGAGAAGTACATGTTAAGCAGGGCAGCTGCAAACCAGAGCACAGTCACGGTCTCACGCAAAGGCCCTTGTGCGCCGAGTTGCTAGCTGAACTAGCTGCTTTTTTTTTTTTTTTCCATGAAACACCCTATTTACTTAAAAGAATGACTGACAGGTAAATTATGGTTATTCAGGGTTAGGTATTTGGCAGATATTTTCTCCAAAATGAGCTAAGGGAGCCTGTCACTTCAAAGAAAGCAACTGACAGTATTTGTTGCCGAGGATAACATTCAAGTTTTCAAGTGAAAATTATGATTTTGGAAAACTTGCATTTGGCCCTGTGAGCCAATGCGATTTGATTTTGTATTGCATAATGAAAATGTGCCAAATTTAGAAGACCTGTGTGACTCGGTGAACCAATTATTCCCAAATGACCAATGCACAGCATTACAAAATCACTCCTGGGTAAAAGATCCATTCAAGGTGAAGGATTAGAACAAGGGATTTTCATGTAGTAGAGCATGAGAAGTTAATTAACATGGCTTCAGATTCCACACGGCAACTAGCCTTTAAGAAATTACCACTTGTCGAGTTTTGGTGTAGTATCAAAGAACATCCACAGTTACCTTCGAAGACGATTCAAGTTATGTCTCATGCCTAAGCACACATTTGTGCGAGACTAGATTTTCTTCATATATTTCAACTTTAATAACACAGGGAACAGATCAAATACAGAGAAGCAGACGGGAGAATCTGTCTTCCATTAAGCCAGGAATTCAAGAGATTTTCAAAAATGTAAAAAACAAACACCACTCTTCTCATTATTTGTTTGTCCTGGGAAGTGTAGTTATTTTTCATATTGTTTATGGTAACAAGCAATTGAGTTTATCATTTTCAAATGAATTCCAAAATAAATATTTTGAACTTTTTGAATTTTAATTTGTAGTATAGGAAATTTCAAGTAGGTAAACCTACATAAAGAAAAGCTCAATCATTTGTACAAAATGTGAAAGAATCCTGAGACCAAAAAAAAAAAAAAAAATGGAGCGCCTTCGCCACAGCTATATTTTAATTCTGTTGACTAACTTCAGATAGTTGAGGAAAGAAATTAAAAGAGCTATTTTCATATTTCTGTTAGAAGATTTCCTTCTAGTTCTGCCTTCTCATCTTCAGTGGGGGATGAAACACTATCCCTTGGTGGGTCCTGGTACCTCTGTGTTTGAGATCTCTTTAGTTGAAGCTAAGCTAAGCCATTATTCCCCTATCCCTGGAATATAAGAGGCAACATGAGATTTCAGTAGGCACTGAAAGAAGTGTCTTTGATTAAAATGCAACCCTGCTGGTATAAAGTTTGACAGGGCCTGGATGGTTCATAGCATCTTGTGTCTTTGTTCACAAACACCCACAAAGCTCAGCCACGACTCCACAAAGAGTCGGGATCTGTGCTCATGTCCTTCACATGTGAGATGAAGCAGGATGCAGGAAAACTGAGCTGGGAGTTCTCAGGCTTTTGGTGGATGGGGGTTTAAATTTATGAACTAGCCACCTTAAAAAAATTGTGTGTGAGAGTGGAAAATTTCAAGAATGGAAGGAACTATTGGGCAGTCACTAAACAAACATTTCTCTTGGCGAGTGCCGATGCTAGGATCTGGGAAACAGAGAAATAGGCCCATCCATTCCTCCTTCTTCTGGTTACAATGTTCTGATTTTCTTTGGGGGTTATCCTGTCACCCTATACTCAGCCCACGTGTTTTGGGTGGAACAGGCTCCTGCCTGGTTCTCAGGATGGGCATGTGACCTAGAAATGACCTTGAAGGTGATCATAAGGCATCTGGAGTTTATACTAAGGTGGTGGTTCTCAACAGGGACATTTGGTGATGTCTGGAGACACTTTTGGTTGTGGGGTGGGGGAAAATATACGTACTACTTGATCTAGTAAGTGAGACCTGGGATGCTGCTAGATATTCTGCAATGCACAGGGCTGCCCCCCTCCCACAACAAAGAACTCTCCAGTCCCAATGTTAAGAGTCTGAAGCTGTGAATCCTGACAGAAAGGTAATGGGAAGTCATTGAAAGGTGTTAAACAGAGGAGCAGTACGATCTGAACTGATGTTTTAAAATACAGTCAGGTGTCATGTAGAAATAGATTTTTGAGATGTATGAGGGGAGCAGGAGATTATCCAGCAGGTTATTGCAATACCTGAGAGAAGATTCTAGAAGTGTGGCATGATTTACATTTAGAAGTCATTAGTGGTAAAAGGCAGAGCCTTGAATGTGAATAGAACTTCCAATAAGGCTGGGGAAAATAGGAGAACAGGATCAAAGATGAGCCTTTGGGAGCTTCTATGTACAACAAGTGAAATAACATTAATGATAATGGTATCTAATGTTGTTTGAGAATTTAGTGCCAACCACTATGCTAAGTAATTTGCATAACCGCATTTGACCCTTTTAACAACCCTTATTATCCTCATTTTATAGATAAGAAAACTTAGGCTAGGCTGGGTTTTCTAGCTCAGTAGTTAGAGCACTGGCCTTGTAAACCAAGGGTCATGAGTTTGATACTCACCTAGACCTCCCACTGATTTAAAAAAAGAAAAAAAGAGGTTAAGTAACTGGTCCATAGTCACATGCATAGTTTTTGTTTGTTTGGTTTGGTTTGGTTTGTTTTTTTTGAGACAGAGTCTCAAACTGTTGCCCTAGGTAGAGTGCTGTGGTGTCACAGCTCACAGCAACCTCAAACTCTTGGGCTTAAGCGATTCTCTTGCCTCAGCCTACCAAGTAGCTGGGACTGCAGGTGCCTACCACAACACCTGGCTATTTTTGTTGTTGGAGTTGTCATTGTCATTTTTTAGCTGACCCCGAGCTGGATTCAAACCCGCCAGCCTTGGTGTATGTGTCTGAAGCCCTACCCAGTGAGCTACAGGTGTCGTGAACATGCATAGTTATTATGTGAAACAGAATTTAAAGTCAAACAATGTGACTTCATGGCCTTCTCCTTTATCTACCTAGCTGCCTCCCTATACTAAGAAGAATCTTAAAAAAAAAAAAAAATTACAACTCTCAAGAGCTGAAAAATGGACAAAGATGGAGAGAGGAAGGGATGGGGAGGTGTTCCAGGTGTTCTAGCCTCATGAACACAGTTCTGGAGGCTGGAGGGAGTCTAGCATGAGACAGAAAGCAAACCTTCCCCCAGGGCTAGAACAAGGTGTCTGTTCAGGGCCTGGGAGAGTGCGGAGCCAGGCTAGACTGGAGAAGTAGATTAGACAGGGGCCATGTCGTGCAGATCCTTGGAGGCATATTAAGTTAGACTGTCCTGGGGGCAGCAGAAATCCTTTGGAAACTTCAAAATGGGAGATTTAAAATCTGACATGATCAGCTTTTCATCTTTTAGGATTAAATTCCATTTAGTGGAATGGAAGAGGAATATGTGAAGACTCGTTGAGGCCTTCATGCAATAATCTGATAATAATGTTGGATTCCCACCTTAGGGGGGTGGCAGTAGTTATGGTCACATGGGCTATCACTTGGGGGCAATGCTTGAACACTGGAATCCATAAAATTTCCTGCTTGTTGTATATAAAGGGTGAGGCAGCATGAGTTCAGGGAACTCCCAGGTTTCTGCCTTTGACCCTTCCGATGGACGGTGATGCCATTTAGTGATGAGAAGTTTAACAACAGGGAGACGGTGAATTTGGTTTTGAATGAGTTGAATGTGCAGCTTACTTTCTAATGGTGTTAAAGAGGGGCCCTGGAAATGCCACCCCAGAACTCACATGGCACGTCTTGTCTTCTTTTTGATCAGGAAACAGTCAAACGTGTACAGTTCAACCACTGCTGATTTTAACAGAGGCAACTGGTGAAATGCCATGAGGTGAGGTTCTGTGTGACAGATGATCTGATGTTAGAAGTCTGAAGGCGGCATCGGGAGGTCACTGCCAGCCTCATTAGGCATGGATGAAGTTTACTGGGTAGAAACAAGCTGGCCATGCCCGTCATTCCAGCCCTCTCCTTCCATTTCTGACTTATCATCTGGTTTTGGGCGAACATTAAAGAACCCTTTCATAAACAGTGACCTTTTAGAATTTGAAATGATGGTTTCTGGCTAATTTCCATTCCAGCCCTGGGGCTGCTGCTTGAAGCTCTTGACTAGTCTTGAGTCCCTTGCTCTCAACCATAATTTGGAAAAGGGCAATGTTGTTTTCATCCTTAAAATGTCCATCATTCGGGTGAGAGATCATCATTCATGAATGTGTGACCGTGCACTGTTTAGGATGGAAAATGTACTGGGTGCCGAGCTTATGTCAGTAACACGAGTGGACCTGATTTGTTCAGGAGAATCTGGAAACTTTTCATCTGAGGTCATGCTAGAACAATAATACAATTGCAAATGACAGAAAACCAAATTCTAATTAACTTCAGGATGGTGGGGGCAGGGGAAAGGGAAAGAGACAGAGAGAGTGCAAGTTCTACTGACTCACAAACCCGAATAGTACGGGTATGGCTTGATGATACAGGGATGAAGTTCACGAGAGCACACTATTTCTCTCATCGTTGTCCTCTGCTCTCTCTCTCTGTTGACCTATTTCAGGGTAGCGGACTCAGGGATTCAAGATGGCTAACAGCAGCTTTCAGGGCTTTATTCTCCTGCGCTTGACTCCATAGTAAAAAATGTGAATTTCTGGCGGCGCCCATAAATTTCTGGTGGTGCTCAGTGGGTAGGGCACCAGCCACATACACTGAGACTGGCAGGTTCAAACCCAGCCCCAGCCAGCTAAAACAGCAATGACAACTGCAACAACAACCAACAAATAACCAGGCATTGTGGTGGGCGCCTGTAGTCCCAGCTACTTGGGAGGCTGAGGCAAGAGAATCGCTTAAGCCCAAGAGTTTGAGATTGCTGTGAGCTGTGATGCCACAGTACTCTAGCCAGGGTGATAGCTTGAGACTCTGTCTCAAAAAAAAAAGTGAATTTTTTTGGAGAGGGGTTGTTTGTTTTGTTTTGTGTTTGAGACAGAGTCTCCCTCTGCCACCCTAGGTAGAATACCTTGGCATTGCAGCTCACAGCAACCTCAAATTCCTAGGTTCAAGCCATCCTCTTGCCTCAGTCTCTTGAGTAGCTAAGGCTACAGGAGCTCACCATGATGCCTGGCTAGTTTTTCTATTTTTAGTAGAGACAGAGTCTTGCTCTGGCTCAGGCTGGTCTCCAACTCCTGAGCTCAAGCAAACCACCTGCCTTGGCCTCCCAGAGTGCTAGGATCACCAACATGACCCACTGCACTTGACCTAAAGTGTGAATTTCTTTCCTAACAAGTAAAAGTCTCATTCCGTTTTATTAGCTTTGATTAGGTTGCATGTTCATTACTAAACCAATCACTGTTGTCCAGGGACCCCAAGGATCTGATTGGCTTAGGTTTGAGTCACATGCTCCAACTTTGGAGAAGGAGGGGCATACATCTCCAGGATAATTATGATGATGAATAATGACCATCATGGATCACTTACTTCACGTCAGGCATGGTTTTAAGCAGTGTGCATACTTTTTCATTTGCTTCTCATGACAACCCTTGGAGGTAGCTATTATTGTTTCATCCTTTTAATGATAAGGAAAACCAAAACCAACACATTTATAAATGGGACAGGACCTGGGAGCATGTGCCCCATTTTCCAATGGGGAAATTGAGGTTCAGGCTGATTGATTTGCCCTGAGCCAAATATCAAGTATGTAATGAAACAGGGGCGGGACTCCCACACCTGCCAGCCCTCTGACCCTGCAGCAGCCTAAGAGCTTAGTAAATATTTAGGAAGCCACAATGGGCAGGCCTGGAGACACCTATTGGGGTTTTTGCAGACTAATTCTGAATTCTTAACCGCTTATTCTGTGTTCTACTTACCTTCCTTCTGTACAGCCGGACATGAGAATCACAAGAACTTGGTCACAAAGTTGCCCTCAGAAATTTACGTGGCAAATTAAGATATTTATGAAATAATTTGTCCAAGTTGAATTTTTCTTGTATGCCTGTCTGTCTGTGTGTACACGTATATATGTGTATATATCTATTTATATACATGTGACCAGATCCACTTTTGAATTTTCTATTCTTTTCTTTTGCTTTATATTTCTATTTATGAGATTCTACCATCCTGTCATTTGAATTAACATCGCTTCACAAGATTCTTAGTACTACGGGGCACATTCTCCTGTACTATTCTTCTTTATAAATATCTTACTTTTCTTATAATTTGGTTTTCCCAGAAAATTCTTGGATCATTCCGTCCTCTTGGCCGAAAAACTGGGATATTGATAAATATTTAATTACTTGATTTATTGGGGCACAACCAATATCTTTAGAGCACTGAGACTGCACATTTCAAAACGCTTCTCCCATTTGGTGATACCTTCTTTTGACCTTATGCATTTATTTGGTACATTATTTCTAAGTAGCTTTTATATTTTTGGTGACTCATGTTAAGGCAGTGGTTCTCAACCTTCCTAAGGCCTCCTAATGACCCTTTAATATAGTTCCTCATGTTGTGGTGACCCCCCAACCATAAAATTATTTTCATTGCTACTTCATAACTGTAATTTTGCTACTGTTGTGAATCGTAATGTAAATATCTAATATGCAGGATGTGTTTTCATTGTTACAAAGGGGTGGCGACCCACAGGTTGAGAACTGCTGTGTTAAGGGGTGGTGTCTTCCAAGATGTTTTCTAAGTGGTTAGTATTACTGGTAAGTGAGGAAGTGATTATTAAACTGTAATCATCTATTTGTAAACTACTTGAACTTTCTTACTGGTGCCAAGTGTATTTCAATTAATTTGGTTTGGTTTTTCAGATGAACAATCCAATCATAGGTGGAACTTTTTGCCCCTGTTCTTTTTTCTTTGAGGCTTCCAGAGCCTCAGTTAAGTGATGGTGGTGGTCAGAGACCACCCTGCTTTGATCCTAACTGTAATGGATGCCTGGTGAACAGTGTTTATCCAAGTGTGGTTATAGGTCCGGGTATACATCCCAGAATTTATGTAAGCCCTGGTGATTTGCATTTCTGCAAACTCCTAAGGTGATTTCTGCCTCCTTTGAAGTGAATAACTCTTGAGATTTTCACCAAGAACCATGGGTATTCATTTAGATAGGTTTTGTTTATCACGCCGTCAGGGTGTCAATCAATGTCTATCTAACTAAGAATTTTAAACAAATATGGAGGTTTATGTTTTTGGATATCTATGGAGATTGCAAGTATTTTTCCCCCTATTGGCCTATTGATAGAATAAAGTTATGTTAATGCCTTTCATAGTAGCAAACTACCTTTCATTCTTATAATAATTCCTTTTGGGGCATATTTTATTTTCGATTGTATTATGCTGAACTAGGTTTGCTTTAGAATGTTTCTACATATTTGCCAAGGAAATTTGCCTGTATTTTGTCTTTTGTGTGTTATTTTTTAAGTTTTAAAATCAGAGCTGGAGAAACTCGATCTAATGATATTCTATGCTCTGAAGTAGATTAAATAGCATGGAAATTTTCACATAAAGCCCTCTGGGTCTCAGACCTTTTTGCAAATCGTTCTTTGACAACTTCTCCCTTATCTTATTAGTCTATATTTTTCGGGAGTCATTTTGTTTCTTAGAAAATCATTCCCTTCATGGAACTGTATAAATGTTTTAGTCTAAGGTTGAACAGTGTGATTGCTGATAGTTTATTTTCTTCCAACTCTGCCTTTTTTCTTCTCTATTTTCTCATTTTGTCTCCAAGTGCATTTATAATTGGTGTCATTTCTTCCAAGATTATGTCATTAAGTTGTCTTTCAGTCTTCAACTTTTAGGCTTTGGGTTTTCATCTCTTTCTGAGTTTTTATAATGCATTTTTTAAGAAGCTGGGAAGAGACATCTGAAGGCAGCCAACCACATGCCATTTCGAGCAATAAGTCTTTGCTCTGGGGATTTTTTTAACCTACATTTAAAAGTTCATCTTGTTGAGGTTGGCCTGTTTCAATGTGAAGAGGTCCTTTTGCGATCCTAACTGCCATCCAGCAAAGTCACTAGACCTCTCAGTGTCATCTGCCAGCGAGATTCGCTAGCTTGCCATTTCCGTTCTCACCAAGTTATTGATAAAATCATTGAACAGGAAAGGTCCAAGGACATAGCAGTGTGGTAAAAAAATTAATTAAGCATCTATTGGTTTTGTGTTACAAACCCAGGAATTACAATTAGTTCTGTTTTGTGGGATTCCCATTTTTAAAAATGTAATTAAGCATCATCACATCAGAAGGTACACCTGAGTATGAACTCACTTCAAGTTCACTGAGCTCATTGAATAATCACATCCCCTAACACTGGCCGAGCAAGTGTTGTTCACTCCTGTGTTTCACACTCAACAAGACTTCTCTGGGTAAGGCGTTGCGTTGGTCTTAGACATACAAAACTGAAAAGATGTAGCTTCTGCCCCCAAGGACTTAGGGTATAAGGAAAAGCCTTTCTTAGTTATATGATCTCCTATATCCAAAGATTACCTCACGTCATTTTTTAAAGTTTTACAAACATGTATTTTAAGGTCTTTCTTTATTGATTATAAGAATAACATGTTTACTACAACCAGTGAATATATCTAAAAATGGAAAAAGAAGAAGTAATCATATCCCCTGCTTTATCCTCATCCTTCTCCACTCCAAAGTTAACCACTACTCACAGCTAGATGTGGTTTCCCACTGGCCTCTCTACTCTCAAAACACACATTCACAGGAGGAGGGGCACTGTTTATATTTTAAAATTGAATTATACAGGAGGTATTAGCTTGCCATGTGCTCTCTTCCCTGAATACATCATGGATATCCTTCCAGGTCCGTAGACACTGTAGATCTAACTTAATATTTTTTGATTTTTGGTTGTTGTTGTTGTTTGAGACAGAGTCTTTGTCACCCTCAGTAGAGTGCTGTGGCATCACAGCTCACAGCAGCCTCAAACTTTTGGGCTCAAACAATCCCCCTATCTCAGCCTCCGGAGTAGCTGAGACCACAGGCACCCACCACAACGCCCAGCTACTTTTTCTACTTTGTAGAGAAGGGTCTCACTTTGCTCATGCTGGTCTCAAACTCCCGAACTTAGGTGATCCACTTGCTTCATCCTCCCAAAGTGCTAGGATTATAGGTGTAAGCCACTGGGCCTGGCCTCTAACTTAATCTTTTTAATAGTTATACAAGGTTGTCATAAAGTCCGTGTGCAATTTAAAATCACATACTATTTTAAATTGCAGTCAAACTTTATGGCCACCCTGCATAAGCTTCCATGGAATGGAATCACTTTAGTTTATTCAACCATTTCCTTGCTGATGGGCATTAATCTTGTTTCCAGTTTTCATTGTTGTCATTGTCATTCTCGTCACATGTTGGATGACAACAACATGCATACTTATCTATCAGAGCCTTTGTTTCTTTTGCCTAGATTACCAAATGTGAGATCAATAATTGTGAAGTTAATTGGCACTGACAGATTCTTATCCTTAAATGGCTAAAGCAGAGGGAGTTGTTATCAGGCAAATGTCTTAATTTTTAAAATATAGCCCCCCCCCCCCAACACACACACCCACACTGAAAGACTTTTTGCTTTGAAAGGGAACCCCTGGAATGGGTTGGGAGTTTCAGTTGTCCCCAGCATCCCCTGGTGCTACCACCATGCCACCCCACCCCCCAGGGAGGCTGCACTGAGAATATAAATAACACCAGAGCCAGGTACCGAGGGCTGGCGGAGGTCATACACGAGTACACGAGTGCTATAGCTGCGTGTCTTCCATTTTATTCTCACTGCTTTGTAAGAGATAGATACTGACTGCTTTGTAAGAGATAGATACTGTCACCATCCTCCTTTTACAGGAGTGGAAACTGAGGCCTAGAGAGTTTTAGTCACTTGTTCAAGGCCACAGGTCTAGTAGGTGGTGTAGCTAGGATTCGGTTCCAGTTCTGCCTGCCTTCAAGACCCGTGCTGTTAACCATAGTGTGGGATTTCTTCCAAGGATGCCATCACTGAGACTGTTTTATTAGAGCCCCAGAGTGATCTGAACTCTGACGTTCACCTTGAACACATGGCGAGGCCAAGTCTTGCCTCCTGCTATGTAAGGTCCTAGCAGTGAACCTGACCTCCAGGTTGGCCCTTCCCTATTCTAAGAAAAACCGAGGGACCTCACGGGCCCCCTAGGACGTGATGGTTGGCGTGTTTGCTTGTCCCTGCACACAACTCAGGACCCAGCTTTCTCTTCTCTTTCTCTCTCCCCCTTTCTCATCCTTTCTCAAAACAAAACTGGAACAATGAAGAGAAACTGGGAGCCAGCCCTTAGCTTGACCTTTCTCATTCTCTCATCATGGCCAACAGACACCCATGACCCAAAGTATAGACTCTGGAGTCAGAATGACCTGGGTTGTAAAAACCTTGAGCAATTTTCTGACCTTCTCCAAGCCTCATGCTCTCATTGACAGCACGACCATCCTACTCAGTGTCTTATCTTACCTACCAGGGCATCATTTCCTTGGAGATAGGCCAAAGTCTATGCCTCTGGGCTTATAGGTCTTGAGGGAGCCTCCATAGCACTGGGAAAATGTTGATTCCCCACAATTAAATTCACCAGCATTTTAAAGTCAGGTTGAGGGCTGATAAGGGGAGAAGGAAAATGAATTCATATTTATGGAGGACCTACTGTGTGAGGCACTATCTTTGAACTTAACAAACATTAACTCAACTCTGAGAAGTAGTTACACATATTTAATGATTCCCATGGTATAGAGGAAAAAAATGAAACTTAGTGCAGCCAAGGTAACTTTGCCAGGGTTGCAGAGCTGAAATGATGGTAGTGATGATGACAATGGTAGCTTGTTGTTTTGTTTTGTTTGCAGTTTTTTGGCTGGGGCTGGGTTTGAACCTACCACCTCCAGCATCTGGGGCTGGTGCCCTACTCCTTTGAGCCACAGGCGCCGCCCCAGCTTATTGTTTATTGAACATTTGCTGTGAGGAGGCACTATGCTAAGACCTTTGTTCGCACTATCTCATTTAATCCTCACAACAGCCCACCAACTAAGTCCTATTACAATTTTCTTTTTAAGGATGGTTAAGTGACTTGCCCAGGGCACTCAAATAGTTAGTTCGGTGTTAGAGCTGGGATTTAAACCCAGTTCTTTGTGATTTCTTAGGAGTCTCTCTTCCCTTTGCTTTGGAAGGCCTTGGCGGCAGTTATTCAAATTGAAACATTCAGCTTCCTGGACCATTTCTAAATGTGTGTCATGCAGCCGTACAGAAGGCCAGGCCTCTGGAAAAAGAAGGCAGACTCCAAACCCACTGCCTTCTCCCTTCATCTTCTCTGCTCTGTGGGCAACACTTTCATGGCAAGATTCCGCATCCGGTCTCATGGCCACACATACTGTCTGTGCTTGGCACAGCCTGCTGTCTCCATGGAACATCTGTGGCTCACTACTAGTGTGAGTGATTCTATTTTCCACACATCCCAGCTCGTTAGAAAGCAAGGCTCCTATTTGTTGGTGGATGTTTGCAATCTGAAGCTGAAATACTGCAAAATGATGATTGAGCTGATTCACAGTGGAGAGAGTCTGTGACACATAAACACACACACACACACATACACCCCAGACACCTAATTAGGGAGAATTGATCTCTGGCCTCATCCAAGGGGTATAGTGACTTTTTCCACTGAGGGGCTATCTAGCTTCTGATGACAGTTATCCAACTGGGAGCTTTTCTTACAGCAATGGTCGTCTTTCCTGGCCAGCACTGCAGCCCCAAAGTCCCCTGGGGCCACCCAGCTGAAGTCTCAGTGTCCTAATGAAGCATCTGTCGACGAAGATGGCAAGAAAGCTCAAGTAAACAGCATCCCCCCAACCAACCCAGAGCCCTGCAGAAAGGAGCGAGCTTCCCCTCTCTTCCTCTGTGAAATCACCTTAGAACTTCCTCAACATTCCTCTCAGATTTTCCACTTCTGGTCTTTGGCCAAATGCAATCTTTAAAAATACACATTTGGCAAGAATCTTCAAAAAAAAAAAAATCCCTTCAGATTGTTATGTGATGGTGGGGAAAAGACACATTTTTTTTTTTAACTCTAAAAAAAGCACCTTAGCATTTTGTAGGCTTTTATAATTCTGAAACAGCTGAAATGCTAAAACTTTCAAGTTGGCAGGATTGAAACCGAAATCTGCAAAGCAGGTTCAATTTGACAGGAGTAGGAGCCTTGCATTTCAGAGGGTTTTGATGAGCTTGTGGGCCCGAGCCATCAACACCACGGGTGGCTACCCACTCGCAGGGAGCCCTTCGTGCCTGGGTCTCCATCTCCTGTAGTTTCCTGCAGGGCTCACTCTGAGAGACACTTGGGGTCGGTCCACACAGGCCCCCCTGTTGTTCTCCTGGCTGCTGATGGCAGAAGATGGTGTGGTTAGGGAGTCGGGCTGCGCAGGCAGACTGCCTCATTCCACTACCTATAAACTGGAGAACCTCATTCACTTAATTCTTTGATGCCTAGTTTCCTCATCTATGAAATGGGATAATCACTACCTGAAGGGGTAATTGTGGGAACCAAATGAGTTAATTCTTATAAAATGTCTCAGAACAATACCAAGAATACAAGAAACATTCAATAATGTTGCAAGCTCTTTTCTAGGAGAGAAGGCTCAAGTTTGAAGAAAGATTTGGGGTGGTGACTAAGAAAGGTGGGAAACCCAGTCCTCAGGTATTGTTAGAGAGGTTTGGGCCCTAGGAGGACAGGTATGAGGTTAGGACAAAGACCACCATAGATATCGAAAGCCTACTATTGGTTCCAGCTCTACTGGAACATTCAAAGAAGTCAACATTCTAAATTAACGTTTTGAATCATCAACTATTCAATATACTTGTTGATATATAACCATCTTGTTCCAGAAAGGATTAAAGAAAGTTCCTAGTTATATGAAATAAGGCAAGATAGGTTAATTTTTAAATTAGACTGGAAAAGAAAATATGGTCACAGAACAGAGCCGAGCATGAGTCTAAATACGCGTAGCATCATGAACTACGTTTCTGCTAAGCCTGGTTGATAAGGTTGGCTGCAAACCAAGCTTCCTCACAGCCCCTTATCTAAGGGAAGCCTGGTCAATTTCATGTCTACAGCACTCGGGATACAGGAAAGGCTGGTGGCTGAGCAGGCTTGCAGTCAGCTGACCTGAGCTGGCAAGTAGGCCCCAAGGTTTGTTCCCGGACAAATTACTTAATGTCTCAGAGTTTGAGTATCTTCATCTATAAGGGGGATAATAATGGTAGCCCTGGGTTATTCTGAGAGTAAAGCGAGATAATTTATGTAAAGTGTTTATCACACAGTCCCCTGACACTTAGCAAGCATTCAATAAACAGTAGCTAAGATAAATAAAATTTAGAAATGATAGATAGACCCAACTTTCTTTGTGTGATCAGATGGGAATGTCTCCCTCCCTAAGAGGTTAATGTGTCACATAGTAAAGTATGTTGCCCTCCATGGTGACAGATGGCGGAAATCCCCCGAAGCAATGGCATTTGGGAGATAGTGTTTAGGAGCATGACAGAGTATGGGCTGAGGGCTAGGTCTGCCACATCCTGCAATGTCATCTCACTTGCCTGAGACTTGGTTCTTCATTTATAAATGGGTAAAATAATAGAACTCCCTCACAAGGTTGTTATGGAAATCAAATGAGGTTACAATTGATCAAGCATTTAGCACAGTATTGGCATGCAGTGGAGCCCTCCATGGCCATGTTTGTTTGTTGTTTGCTGTTGTCGATGACAACACTGTGATTCATCACTGCTGATCTGGCTTGACCCAGAGGGACACTCAGAACTCCTGGAGTGGTGGGCAGCCTGCACTCCCACAACCCTTGGTGGATATGGCTCCTCTCAACTCTACTTCCAGCAGCTACTGTGGACAATGTGCTTAAAGACTGCGCTACTGGTAGCCATTCTATCTCATCAACTGAGGACAAACCATATGGGCTTAAATAATCAGGCAAGAGGTAGAAACATATTCTTTAGGGGAGGAAGACGAAAGTCCCTATGAGGACCTGGGCCTGAATGAACGTCCACTCAGGATCCTTCTTAGAAAAATTGTGTTGATGAAAGGCAGTTGTTATTTACTAATGGAGTTTTGATGACCTAATCATTAGGGGCGCGGAACAAGGAATCAGATTGTTCTGGGTTCAATCCTGCTTCCATCACTTACTGGCTGTGGGAGGTGGGACAAGTTACATAACTCCTCTGATCCTCAGTTTCCTCATCTGCTAAAAAGAAAATGGGGGAGTGAGACAATAACAGAGGCAGCCTCAGATGGCTGTGGTAAGGATTAAGTGAACTGATAACACGTGGGGTGCATTCAACAGGACTTATGGCAGAGCCAACCTAAGTGTTAGCTGTTAGTATCAAAGAGTGGACACAGAAGGTGAGAAACCGAACACAACTGGGGGGTGAAGGAAACAGTGAAAGAGGATGGGTTTTGGAGGAAGGAAGAATGGAATGAGTGGTTTTAGGGTGAGCCAGTGGGGACTGGGGTACATGGTGGGTTGTAAACAGAGGGAAGAACGTTGAGGTAACAGATGAGACCCGCTTCTGGGCACAGGTGGAGCGGATAGCCAGGCATGCGGGGGAGGAAGGCATTCAGGATGAGCAAGGTGGCAGCTAAGTTTAGTGCTGGGAGGGAGGGATTTGCATATGCATGTACCGTCCCGCTGTGCCAAACAGCTTGATTTTTTCAATCGTTGCTGGGGGTGGGGGAGTCATGAATGGAGAAACGGAGTCAGCAGAAATCCCTGTGTTGAATGCAGTCTGTCCCATCCTTCTGGATTCAGGCCACTGGCTTCCCCAGGCTCTCTTTAGGGTGCCATGAGAGGGGCCTTCCTCCCCTTTGTTAAGTGAAACTACCTGTTTAGGAACGATAGATCATCAGGGAACAGGGCATTGATTCCTGTCTCGCATAAACCCAAGTTCCTGGTCTTCAGTCATAGTTTGTGGACAACCAGAAATGGATAAGTGTCCATGCATCACCCATGGAGCTCAAATTCCCTTCAGCCCCGACTTCCCCTCCTCTCCTCTTTCTACAGCTCTCTCCCCCTGCCCCTCTCCCCAGCCTCTCTCTCTCCTCTCCCCTTCTTCCTCTCTCTACTCCTCTTCTCCGGTTCCCTCTTTATCTCTCTCCCACAAATCTATATTCAGTTTCTGTCTTCCAAAAAGAAAAAGTGAGTAGGAGGACAAATTGTTTAAAAGCAACGCAGTTATTTTAACAAAATGCTTTTTCCTTTGAGTCAGTCCTAAGAAATTTGGGTAAAATCTCAGCCAGAATGAACCAAAAAATAATCCTGAAAAATGAGATGGATTAGGAGAAAGGGCTTAAACTCCCCCAGGTATAATAGGGAACAGGAAAGAACAGAGGGGATGTGAAGACCAGTGTGTAAACCAAACAAAGATGTTTGATGAGAAGGCCTGAAAGCCAACAGGGAGGAGGTAAGATGTGTCTTCAGCCATTTGGATGTCAAGTCCATTCCACTGTCTCTTGGAAACATCTGGAAAATGTGTAGACAAAGCCATTAAGATCTTGGCCACTGAGGGCCTGGGTCCCCTCCTATGCCAAGAAGTCCCCCTATGCCTAGAAGTCCTCGTTCCTTGGATTTTAAGGTCTTGGAGCTGTCAAGAAATTATTTGACTCTCTGTTGGAAGAGCCAGAATCTTAGTTCTAGTCTCAGTTGTGCCCCTAACGTACTCTGTGCCCTGAAATAGATCACGCCCTTGGCAGCTCTGTTTTCTTCTTTACAGAATGAGAGGATTGGACTAGACGACCTCCAGGGTCCTCCAATTCTAATGTTCATTCTCTGGTTCTCTATAGCTTGACAGCTAGTTAAGAGCATGGACTTTGGAGTCACGCTGCCTACCTCTGGATCTTACCTCTACACCTGGCAGCTATGAATCTTAGAACAAATTCCTTGGAACTCCCAGGGCTCTTGGTTTCCTTATCTGTGAGAGGGTGACATTAGTGTTGTTCACTCCACTTTCCCCCCTCCCATTCAAGTAAATGAATGAGAATAAAACCTGTTCTCATAAAAATACATCATGGTCAGGAGCAGTGGCTCATGCTTGTATTCCTAGCACTTTGAGAGGCTGAGGCAGGAGGATTGCTTGAGGCCAGGAAATTGAGACCAGCCTGGGCAAAATAGTGAGACCCCCATCTCTAGATATAATTTAAAAATTAGCTGTTCATGATGCTATACACCTATAGTCTCAGCTATTCAAGAGGCTGAGGCAAGAGGATCACTTGCGCCCAGGAGTTTGAGGTTACTGTGAGCTAAGATGGGTACCACTGCACTTTAACCAGGGGGATAGAGTGAGGCACTGTTTCAAAAAAAAAAAAAAAAGAAGGAAGGAAGGAAGGAAGGGAAGGGAATAGAAGGGAAGGGAAGGGGAGAGAAGAGAAAAGAAAAGAAAAGAAGAGAAAAAAAGAACCTCACTTGCACATTCCAAAACTACCCCATTATTAGTAATAATATTCTTGTGATATCCTCTACAACTGACAGCAAAATAGTATGGAGCTGAGATCTGGGTGTTCCTCTGATCTGGGTCCATTTCTGTTTCAACTTAAGAAAGCTGAGAACAAAACTATCTGCCCAGCAGCAGTCAGCAAATATTCTTGAGCACCTGCAGAAAGAGGCAGGGGAAAGCTAGAAAGGAGAAGTCCTTGCTCACGCCCAAGATCGCATCTGATTTGGGGATCCATACTGAAAACAACATGGGCGGGGGGAGACCTGAATCTTCCAGACCAACATATGAACGGTTTTTCTTTCTAATCCCTTTGCATCCTCTTCCTCCAGATTCTCCCTTGGCTATAAGAATGCGTTTTCATAGGAAATTGCTCTTGCCTTATCTCCCTTCTGAAAAAATTTGTTATTTCTGAAAAGACACATTCTTCCCACAACCTGGTGCTGTGCACCCGATCGTAGGTGCAGGGTCAGGAAGAAAAATCTATGCAGTAGTAAAATTGCATCCTTTTGCTTATCTGCAAACTCTTAAGAAAAAGGCACTGGGAGAAGGCCCCAGAAGGTCTCCCCTCCAGGCAGCCAGGGCAGCATCCCCTTGGCTTGGGAGGGAGAAATCCACTGACTCAGCCAACAAAAAGGGACACAACACCATCTCTGCTGGCAGCAGAGCTTCCTGTGCCAAACCTTTGGGGTTCCCAGCCGCTGTTCATTAATGCTGCCCACAGGCGGAGGGAGAAATCTGTCTGCTCCCACAGGCAGAAGGTTGAGGTTCCAGGGCACTGGAGGAGATAATTATCTTTATGACCAGGGGACACTTGGCAAGGAGGTCAAGGGACTTACACACTCCAGAAAGTCTAGGTGGATGATGATGATATAACTATGTTGTCCTTAACTGCTGGCAAAACAAACAAAAGATATTTTAGAAAGAACATCCCGTAGAAAGAGCAATGATGGATTTGAGGACAATGAGGTCTGGAATCTCACCAATCACAAGAGTCTTGTGATGGTCTATCTGGCAAAATTACAGAGGTGACTGTTGCCCTGCCTATTTCATAGAGTCATTGTGAGAATTAATCAAGGTCTCAAAGGACCTTGAGAACTATCGCACTTTACCCGTTCATTCACTCTGATGATAGACAGCCAGTGTTTACTAGGTGCTATGGGCCGGGGATTGAAGTGGTGTCAGGTAGGCATGGTAACTGCCCTCACATGCACATGGGGGACGACAGCTGTGTGCACTGACTTGTGGTTTCTCAGAAACGCCCCCCAGAGTCCATGTCCTAGACCTCTAGTTACCCCTTAGCAGGAAATCCAATCTCTCCTACCTGGGGTCTCTCCCTGAGGTGGCTCTGAGGTCTAAGTGGTCAGTCCAGACTGAACTGAATCCTAGATGTGCTCCATGGAGGCTACAATGTGTCACAATTTCCACCAAGATGCTAGCTTCAGAATGGCCTTTGGCTTTGCCAATTGCCCTGGTACTTCTGGGATGGGGAAACTCCAAATAGACCTTTAGCTTGCTACCCCTGGTGCCAAGGTAGGCTAGCTGTCTCTAAGGATAGTGTGATTTCTAAGTAGGCTGCTGTCACTCCTTAAAAGGTGAATAATAAAAACAAGTGACATTTATTGAACAATTTCGGGATTTATGGACCAGATATTATTCTGGGCATGTTTCATACATTAACTCACTTAATATTTAAGAGATCTCTAAGAGATAGGTATTATCTCCATTTTATAGATTATAAAATGAAGCTTGGAGTGGTTAAGTAACCCTCCTGGGCCACAGCTAATAAGCAGCAGAGCCAGGATTTGAGAGAGAGAGAGAGAGCCGTCCCCTCTCACTATCACACTCTACTGCCTCTAAGGAAGAGGACAGTTTTGCACCAGGTGCATCAGAACAGTAAGACATGCAGATCTTTAGATTCAAGTTTAAGTCTGCTCCAAGAGGGACAAGGTCAGGAGCCCCTCAGTGTCCACCAGCTCAGAGTTGTCATTCCTTCTCAATGACCTTATTCCTTCCACTTAGGGATCAGCGTTGCCCTCCCACACCAGTAGCCTAGCAAATCAGCTCCGATTTCCACAACTTGACATCTCCTCCTCTTTCTGTAAATTTGTCCTCTGAACTTCCGTCTCTTCTAGACCTGCATACCAACTGCGTCTCTTGCAGAAAACAAAATTAAACTTCTTCCTCCACCAGACACCCAGCTGTGCACAAAAAATTAATCAATTACAGTTGAGATAAGAGCTGCAAGGAAGCAGCTCACAGGGCTGTGGCGATACTACTGTTATCTCTGAAGACACTCCTGGACCATTCTCCGGAAAGGAAGGTCTGGGCTTGCTGGGATGCATGCTCATCCTGCGGATATTTCAAGATCTCCAGGCTCCCCTGTAATGCTTTTTCCCAACTCTTCTCTTGTGATATTAAAAAGTTAACCCTTTTCATTCCTTGGTGCATATGACAACTACTACTGTGTCTGAAAATTAAACTAACTTTCTCTTATAAAATACAGCTTCTTAAAAATACTGTCCAAGAGAGGAGAGAGGGGCTGCTGTTGCCTATGTGAGTTCCAAAACTTCTAAGGGGGTGATGCCCAGGCCCAGAAAGTGCTTCATCATCCACTCAGTCTGCCAGTTACTTGGAGTCTGCAATTGACATGGTGCAACCAGGCACGTCAGTCCTCATGATACCAGAATTTCTTCCTCTTCAGTGGGTCCTTGGTCTCGAGGATTCAAAGAATGAACCCACAGACCACAGGTCAGTGGTAAGATGGGATTTTTATTAGAAGTCAGAAAGGCATACAGCAGAAGTAAAAGGCACCAGAGCTTCTGGAAGGGGGAAAGAACTAACTGGGGAGTCTCTACCTGGGCTCTTTTCTCTAGGGGTATTAGGTCTTGAGAATTACCCTTGGCCAAGACTTGGCAAATAGAAACACATTTTCAATGTTAATGAGTGTTATTGACAAAGGAATGAATGTAGTCCCTCCAGCTCAGGGCAAAAGGTCAGGGTGTGCCCTTCATGAACTTGCCCAAGCCTAGGAAAACTGGGGTCCCCTGTCCAACCTTGAATTGGGGGTAGGAATCCTGTATCACTCAGTCCCAGCCACGTGGGAGGTTACCTGGGAAGCACTTCAAAATCCCAATGTCTGCTCTCTCCTCTGGACCCACTTCAAGTCCTGAGCAGCATCTTGTTTTAAAGCTGCTCAGAGGATTCTCGCGGACCACTGAGGTGAGAGATGGAATGCTACAGGTAGCAGAGCTTTCGAAAACAAAGCCAAAGCCCTCTTGACTTGGAACTGTGAACAAGAGAGGGCTTAGAGCACCCCGACCAGCCATCCATCCATTCTCTCACTCGCTCACTCAATGGTGTTTATCGAGAATCTACTATCCACCGGGCAGGTTGAAGTATCCTTCAGACTCGGCAGCTCGAACAAACAGAAACCTCTTTTGGACTAAAGTTTCGGCGGCTTAGCTCTGACATGCTGCAAGCCTCTGAGACTGAGCCTTCTGAGAGTCATCGAGGAAAAGAAATGTAGAAGGATGGACAGAGGGGCCGTGGGGAGATCTCTGGAAGATTCTAGACTCTCTTTGCCCCAGGTGAATCACTTTGTTCTCTGTTTCCCAAATACAGTCGGCAAGAAAGCCCTTGTTGCCCTGAAGAGTCTCCTTCTCTTTCCTTAGAAGCTTCAAGAAAGGGAGAGGATTGGTTCCTGCTCCAAAGCTGCTGAAAGGGGGTCCATGGCTTGGGCCTAATATACCTTCTTTTCTTTTAAAAACATATTTATATACATATTGCTTTTCTTCTTCTACAGAAGCATTATTCACCGTAGAAAAATTAGAAAATCAAAATTAGTTAAAAGGTAACAAGTAATAATAATTCTCATATTCTCTTACCCCAAAGATAATGCCCATCAAGTATATACCTCCACATTTTTTACTCTATGTGGTTAGCCCTTATTTTTAACCAAAATGGAATTATAGTATTCATTTTTTTGGTAATGTACTTTTCATTTACTAAAGTTGTGATATCTGTCCTGCATTAATAAATATTTTACTGCATCATCTAATGACTAGCTGATATTTCATTGTATAATACACTGTAACTTATTTAGTTTACTCTTAGTTATTAGCTTTTTTTTTTTTTTTTTTAAAGAGACAGGGTCTCTGTCTCCCAGGCTGGAGTGCAATAGTACGATCATAGCTCTCTGCAGCCTCAAACTCCTGCACTCAAGTGATCTTCCCACTTTAGCCTCTCTAGTAACTGGGATGACAGACATGTACCACCAGTCCTGGTTAATTTTTCTTAATTTTTGTAGAGTTGGGATCTCACTATATTGTCCAGGCTGGTCTCAAACTCCTGGGCTCAAGGGATTCTCCTATCTTAACCTTCCAAGGTGCTGGAATTACAGGTGTGAGCCACTGTGCCTGGTCAGTTATTGACCACTTAGTTTGCTTCCAGTTAAAAACAAGACACACGCATATACACTTATACGTCATTATAAAAAAAAATCCTTACACACATTCATAATGATTTCCTTATGATGTAATTTCTAGAACTGAAATTACTGAATCAAAAGATTAGCATATTTTTCAATAAACTTTTATATTTTAGAATAATTTCAGATTTACAGAAAAGCTGCACGCTATACAGAGAGTTCCTGTCCACATCCAATTTACCCTGTTGTTCAGATCCTAAATTAACATGATACATTTGTTTCAACTAATGGACCAATGTTGATACATTATTATTAACTATATTCCATACTTTTTCCTGATTTCCCTAGTTTTCACCTAATATCCTTTTTTTCTGTTCCTGGATCTCCTGTTCTATTCAGTCATCATGTCTCCTTACGCTCCTCTAGGCTGTGATGGCTTCTCAAGCTTTCCTTGTTTTTGGATGACCTTGACCATTTTGAGACATACTAGGTAGATATTTTGTAGAATGTCCCTCAATCTGTCTTTGGCTGTTGATTTCCTCATGATTACATGAGGGGTTATATAGGTTTGGGGGAAGAAGATCACAGAGGTAAAAAAAAAAATGCCCTTCTCATCACACCATATCCAGGGTACATGCTGCCCACATGACTTACCACTCGTGGTGTTAACCTTGATCATCCGGCAGAAGTGGTGTCCGTCAGATTTCTCCACTGTGGACTTACTCTTTTTATTTTTTTTTTCTTCCTCTCCCTAGTGTACTTTTGGAAGGTAGTCATTATGCACAACCCACACTAAAGGAGTAGAGAATTAAACTCCACTTCCTTGAGGGGGCTGTGATCTACATAAATTATTTGGAATCTTTCTGTGCAGAAGAAGATTTGTCTATCCTCCCCCATTTACTTATTTATTTATTCCCTTAGATTTGTCAGTATGGACTCATAGTTGTTTATGCCCTGGGCTTTAATTCATTACTGCATTGTTTATCTTCTTGCTCAAATCGTTCCACCTTTGGCATTGGGAGCTCTTTTCAGCTGACTCCTGTGTCCCTCAGATATACACCCAACGGTTTGTATTTTGAACACTTCCTTGATTTCTGGCACTATGAGATGCTCCAGGCTCACCTAGTTTATTCTCTGTCTCAGCGCTGGGAGAGGTCTTTTTCTCCAAGGATCCTTGGTTCCTTTGATTGGATAATGGTGTTAGATACCAAGATCTGGGGCCAAGATGTGCTCATCACTACTGGCATAGATAGCATCACAGCTAGGTCCTCTCCATGGACAGAGCTTGGAAATGTATGTGTGTACTAATCCATGTATATAGACATATTTATAATTAGTTCTATCATTGTCCATCTGTATCTACTGTAAGCTAAACAGGACTTCATTCTGAGGTCTCCCTCTTAATCAGTATCACATGGCTCATTCTTGACTTCTTCCTTGAAGACAGCCATATTTTAAAAGCTTTTGAATGATATCTCCATATTGCCTTCCATGAAATTTGGGGAGCAGAGTGGATTAAGGGAAGAGAAGTGTGCCCTGAACCAATTTGCTGCTCATCAAGTTTGAATCAAGTTAGCTGCACACACCACACACACACACACACAGAGGCTAAGAATGATGTATCCTAGGATAACAGTTCTTGTGTTACATGAAGGACTTGCAGTCCTTTTGCTTGAAGAGATCAAAACCTGAAAGTACTGTCTGTACAACTTACCCACTTTGAGAATCAGAGACCACTAGCATCAAAGAAGAGCTCCAGATGGAAGGCCGTGGTTATTTCTATGTTTATTTTTCACTTTGTAGAGTTTTCTTTTGAGCGATGACTAAGGCCTTTGATCTGAACTGCTTCCAAACTGCTTTTACATCCCACATAAAAAGTTGGTCTTTTGCTCCCAATTTGTCGGCCATGGACCTCATGGGGCAAACAATGGGTTCTTGAATCTGTATACAGGGGTCCTAAGCAGGTGCCTACAGAGGCCAGGCAGGTTACATATGAGCGAGAGGGCTGAGTGAGGACTCTGGCAAACTGAAAATCACGTGGCCTGTTTTAGGAATGTGGGTTCGCATTTTTGGATAAACCAGAAATCTAGATTTTTGCGTGAACTCCTACGGGTTTTTAAATGTTGGCTATGATTGTCAGTCTTTCCAAAACACTGCAAAAGCCAACCAAAATATGTCTTCGGGCAGGACTGCCAGTTTGGGATCTTGGTATCTGTACCTTCTTTCTGATAGAAAAAGCATGACAACTCAATTATGTGGGGTTCATGAGCACTTTTTACTAGAACGGTGTCCTACATAACAGAAAATTTGGGTAACACTAAATTATTTTGTCTTACTAAACCATTCCCTTTTATTTCTTTCCTGGGTCAATGAGTTTCCAGGCAAGCTGGAGTCTACATTTTCTAGAGGCTAAAGAACTAAAACTGGAACTTAGCAAACCATCAGAGGCAGAATGATCCAACTCAGTCTACTTCTCTACGCCGTGCCGGAAAAGTGTGGTGTCCCACAGCTCCAAAGGATCACAGAAAATGTGCAGGCAGAGAAGGGCCTTGGACTGCCCAGTGACAATATGTCCCTCATCCCCTCAGGTCTTCTTTGCTTCCTTTGCTTTTCTGACTCATGACTCTCTCTTCTCTCTCTCTCTCTCTCAGAGGTATGGGGGTTGGTTGGAAGGCATCACCCAAGGCAGGGAAGGGAGCTGGGACAATTATTCTCTATCCAGCCTCCAAATGAATATCATACTTTCTTCATTCATCTTGGCATACAGCCTGGATTCTCTCACCCAGGAGAGCACCGTTGGTTGGCAACAAAAGAGTTGAGACATTAATGATCATTTTCTTGCAATTTAAAACAACTGCCTATTCTTCTGGTCCTCTGTCCTTCTCCATAGCTGCACCTCCCTCTCTGTTCTCTGAGATCTCTCTGATTGGAGACAGATCATGGTTTGAAAATCATTACCTGGGTGAGTTATGCTTCGTGGGAATAGCTCTGAGTAGCTAATGGCATGACACAGGTGAAGGTTCTAATTTAGGTCTTAGACACTGAGTTTCTAATCTCACTCCTGCCATCCTAATGCCCAGAATGCCTAGGGCCTCAGGCCACATGGAGAGCAGGAGATGGAACTCAGCTGCTTTCCATCCCTCACCACTAATCATCTGGCTTCCACTCTTTTCTCCCTCCAACCCGTTTCCACCTTGTAGTCTCAGTAGTCTTTTGAGAACATCCATAAGATCATGCTATCCTTCTGCTTTTCCAATGGGTCTATAAAATAAGCTTCCTTACTGTAGCACAAAACCTTGCCTCTCAAAGTGTGGTCCTTGAACCGGGAGCATCGGCATCCCTTGGAAGCTTGTGAGAAGCACAGCTACTGACACCAACCTACTGAATCATAATCTGCCACCGCAGTGGCTTCCTGGTGGTATTTCTTAAAAGCTCCTCAGGTGGGTTGGAAGGTGCAGCAGGGGTTGAAAACAACCTGTCTCATGTCTATTTCTTACCTGACACTTACGTCTCTAGCTTCATTTCTACTGCTTCCTCCCTCTCCCCCCTCTTCTCCAGCCACGCCTACCTTTATGTCATACTCTGGGAAACTCTTGGGCCCCTGACTCTGGCATCCATCCCCACTACTTAGAAAGCTCTTCTTATAGCTGACCTCTTCTCATCATTTAGGACTCTATTTTAATGTCCCCTTCTCAGGAAAACGTCTCTTACTAATCCCACTCCTCACCTGCTCTGTTTCCCAATTCCCTGTTTTATTCCCTGCGTTCATTGCTATCTGCAGTTCACTTGTTTTCTGTGTGTGTTTGTGGAACGGTTGCTTTCCTTCATTAGAATTTCAATTCCTGCCGAGTGTGGTGGCAGGTTCCAGTGCTCCCAGCTACTCTGGAGGCCCAGGCAGTAGGATGGCATAAACCCAGCCTGGGTAACATAGCAAAACCCAGTCTCTAAAAAAATCATAAAGGAAATAAAATAAAAAGAATTTTATTTCTAGGAAGATAGTGACCTCATGAATTTTATTAACCAGGAAGGGCTGAATTAATAGCAAAGTAACCGTGTATTTCAGATAAGAATACGGGGTGGGAGGAGGAAAGTAGAGAGAGAAAATGGTTTAAAAATGAGATTTGACATTTTGAAATCTTATTAAAGTCGCCATCGTGGAAAAAACTAGAATTTTTCAGACTTTCTTATACATATTTTAAGGACAGTGGTTTTCTATTAATTGCACATGGGAAAGAGAATCATCATCTTCTTAGCACTTAGAGCTTTTAAATTCTTTTAGCTTTTTAAACATTAAAGTGTAATATGTGCATACAGAGAAATGCATGTGTCCTAGGCATGTAACTCAATTAAATTGCATAAAGTGAACCTATGTGTGTAACCAGCCCCCAGATCAAGAAACTGGGGCCAATAAACCCCTAGAAGGTTCCGTCATGCTCCTTCCTGCCCTAGGAGCACGCCGGCCCAACTTCCTAGACTGGGGATTTGGGGTTTTGGTTTAGTTTTTTTTTTGTTTGTTTTTGTTTTTTTTTAAGTTTTAATCCAACGACAGCAGTGCCTAGCAAATACAAGATGCCCAATCCGTGTTTGGTGTTTGTTGAATAAACTAATTGGTTAATTAATTAGTCACTTTCATCCATTCATCCCTTCTGCAGAATCCAGGGAGAACAGCTCTCAGAGGCTGATCTGTCTAATTTGAACAACAAAAGAGTGATGGACCCCGACCATGGAACTGTGACTCTGGGTGTTAATGAAGTGTCAGCGTAGGTGCTCAGTTGTGAAAAATGTCCCGTTCTGGTGGGGATGTTGTCCGTTGGGGGGGAGAGAGGGACGTGGTAAATCCCTGTATCTTCCTCTCACTTGAGCTGTGAATCTAAAACTGCTTTCAAGAATAAGGAATAGACACATACACAGATGTGTGTGTGTGTAAACATAGATATGTATCTTTTTTTTAAGTGATGGGCTCAGAGCTGACCTCACCTTCTTTCCACCCAAGGCAATTGACTGTGCATTTACCGAGTCTGGTTAATAGTATCCTTTGGACAGAAGCCACCTGCAGAGCTTTGTTTGGTGCTCAATTGTACCACAGCTTTCCACAGTTAGAGGGACTTGTCACAACTGGGGGGGCTTTTCTTGGAGCCACTGTGTGGTTACTGCCCTTTGAATCTCTTTGTGCTTAACAGGGGTTTATGTTTAGCCCCTTGGAAGCTTGGATTCCCGCTCTTCCTACGGGGCTTTGCATCTTTTCTCTCCTGTGCTGAACATGGCAGAAAGGCTGAGCGGCACCTTTGGAAGCGCAAAGCTAGTAAGCTACAGTTTCCTGTGCAGGAGTGTGGGGGACAGAAGGAGGGGGCTCTGGTACTGACCCCCAAACACAGGGGCCACCTGGCAGCCATGGGCTTTAGCCTGCCCCTGGATTGGTTCCTGTTCCTCTGTCCACATGGCACCTCCCACCCCCATTTCTTTGCCTCTATGGCCAGGAACTACTGTTTCTTCAAAGGGCAACTGTCCGCAGCTGTGGATACCTTCCTCCTCACCCCGAATTCCTCCCCCTCACCTCCAGCACACCCTCCCTGGTTGGCATTAGGTATGACACTTTGCTCTGTCACGGAGCAATAATAACCACCTCCCGTGGTGCTGCCAAGCCCCACACTAGAGCTTCACCCACAGTCCTTCACTCAGCCTTCAGCCCAACCCCATGAAGCCCCTCCTGTCCTTGTCCCCATTTGTAAAACATGAGGCTCCAGAGGGTTGACTCACCTTCTCTGCTAGTAGGACGCAGAGCCAAGGCTGTCCCCTGTCGATGTGACCAGAGGTGGAGGCCGATGCGAGGGCACCCCCTCCATGCTTATTCAACACAACCAGTTCACAGCTGAGCCCCTCTCTGGGAATTGCCCTCAGCTGAGGGAGCTGCCTTGGCCAAGGTCACACCCCTTCCCTGATGGCCTCCCCTATCCAAAGGCCGGGCCACGTAGGGGGAGCAAAGGCTCAACTCCCTTGCCTTCATTTAGGGTATTTCTAAATGCCATCTCAGCTCCAAGTCCCCTGGGACTAGATGAACCTATTGTCATGACCACCATCCCACTTCTTCCCTTGTGGAGTCCTGTTCCCCCACCACCCACCAAAAGGGTTGTTCCCAGGAACCCATCCACATAAACCTCGGGAAGCAAAGCTGTCTCAGAACACAATCCTGGGGAGCAGCCAACCACACGCTAAAGTGTGCTCTCCTGCCCGCTGCACCCCAGCCCCGCCCTGCACGGCACCAGCAAACAGATGAGGGACTGAGCAGCACAAGCCCCTCCGTTTCTCTATGCCTCCCTTAGAACGGTGAGCCTCACATACAGCAAAATGCTGGCTCAGAACACGGGGCCAGGGAAGAAATCCTGCCTGCCGGGCAACTTCATTGCAGCCTCACATACTTTGCATTTCTGACCCCTGACTCTACGTCTTGAGGTTGGTGGCATCTCGCAAAACAAGGAAGGCGGAGGTGGGCCATTGTCCCTCCAGCAGCCTTGGGCTTGTGAGAGAAGAATCTCCCTGTGATAATCCAATGGGACAAGACCTGCGTTCTCTCCTCTGTGTCAAGGAGAGCAGTGGGGCTGCTGAGCATCTGATTCTCCACTACACTCTCAGCTGCTGATGTGTAGAGGCCAACACTTACTTGCATCTGAAACTCCTGGGCGTAGGACAGGGTCTTTGACTTTGTGGACACTCAAAAACCATTGCTTGAATGATGAGATGAGATAGGGACCTGGGAAGAAGTCCAGCAAAGGTGGAATGACTACGGGGGGTTGCCCCCAGCTCACACCTGTACAGGCATGACAGCATTCCACACCCCTGAGAGAAGGAGCCCGTCCCCTCCCTGTTCCTCCATGGCCTTGGCGTGGCTATTCCTGAAGCTCTGCTCATCTAGAGCTTAGAAGCAATCCAGGATGCAGCCAGGCGCTCTCCTTTCCCTCCTCTGTACTTGAGAATCTGCAGGTCCTGTGCCACGTTGCTGGCTTTGGCCTTGTATCCTTCAGTTCCACCCATCATTTCTGCAAGCTGTCCTTGGAGCTGGGCAGTAGCTCTCTTGCTTCCCTATTCCTGAATCTTCTTGTCCAGGGTGGAACCCACTACTGTAAGCACTTACTTCAGTCATATTTCCATCAGTAAAAGCTAACCGTTTTTAAACACTGACTGTTTGCCACTGACCTAACTACGTTTCTTGAATTAGCTCATTTAACCTTCACAGTAGCCCTATAGAGTGTTATTCTTATTTTGCAGACGTAGAAACTGAGGCACAAACATGGCAAGCAACCTACGTGGGTCCCACAGCTAATAGAGCGGTGGAGGCAGGCTCTGTACATCTCCTTGTGCACAAAGTTAAGACATTTGAATAAAGAAAAAAAGGACAAACGAGTGTGCAGCATAGAAAAGTAAGGCAGCAAACAAGTTATATTTGTTGCTTAATATGTACAAGGTGCTTTCTCGGTACTTTATGTTTTTTATTCCCAACAGCTGTGCTATGAGATAAGGAGGCTCAGAGAGGTTAAGTAATTTGCCCACAGGCATCATAGCAAGCAAGTTTGAACCAGGATTCAAACTCAGGCTTCCTGACATTCCTTAGAGCCTCTTCATTCTGCACAGAAAGCTATGGGCTACGAAATGTTGTCAGCATGAGGAAACTATCACATAAGGTTCTGGCTCAGGTTGTGACCTCCTAGCAGGCTGCCCCATTTCTCATTTGTCTTGGTCTTGCACACCGTTCCCAGCACAATGCCTGTTGACTGAGCAGATGAATTAACAATTCACATCCTTTTATGCAGGGGTGACTGGTGCCCAGCAGGACTTCATAGAAACAGTGCAATAAACAAATGTGCTGCATAAGTGATGAGTTTTTCCACCAAGAAGGAAGAATTATCTTCTTAAATAGTAAATCAGATCGTGTCTTGCTGGAGGATGGCAGAGAAGGCCTCTCTGAGGAGGTAACATTTGAGTGGGGACCTGAATGGGAAGACAAAGCCATGTAAGCACATGAAGGAGATACATTCCGGGCAGAAGGAGTGGCATGTGCTAAGGTCCTGGGGCAGCGAAGAACTGGAGCCTGACCAAGAGGGTAGCACAGGAGGAGGTGAGGGCTGGAACGTAGACAAAGGCCAGATCACAGAGAGTATCGCAGTACCTGGTGGGGACTTCAGATTTCCTTCTAAATGGGACAAAAAGCCACTGGGGGGCTTTAAAGCAGAGGCCTGTGAAGTGGCTTTCTTTGAAATAGTGCTGTGGAAAAGAAATGAGCTGGGAACTCTGGGAGATCACAAGGAGATGACTGGAGCCATCAGCTAGGAGGTGGTGGTGCTCGGACGAGTGTGAGGAGGAAAAGTGTTCCAAAGAGATATGCTTTGCAGATACACTTCGACAGACTCTGCTGACAAATTGGCTGTCTGCGGGGGAGAGAAAAGATAGCAGGAAAATAGCTGGTCGTGGTGGCACTGCCTGTGGTGGGAGGCTGAGGCAGGAGGATCCATGAATGCAGGAGTTTGAGGCTTCAGTGAGCTGTGATTGTGCCACTGAGCTCCAGTCTGGGCAACAGAGCAAGACCCCATCTCTAGAAAATAAATTAAGTAAATAAATTTTAAAGAAGAGCCCAACTTTTTTGAGCTAGTCGACAAAACAGCTCTTGTTTAGTGCTTATGATGGGCCTGACACTGTTCTTATCACTTAACACATATCCTCTCATTTAATCCTCATAAAACCCCTGTGAGATAGGCATTGTTGTAACCCCCATTTTACAGATGGGGAAAACTGAGGCACAGAGCAGTTAAATGACTCGCCCTAGGTCACATAGTAGGTGGTGCTACCAAGATTGGAATCTGAGCAGTCTGGCTCCAGAGTAAAATTTCACCCTGCTTCACCCCAAAAAAGAATGTTCACAAAACGAGGAGCTTTCCAGGTTCCCCATCTGCCGCCCTGAGCTGCTTGCTCAGTGTGCACAGATTAGTTCAGGGGAGCCACTCTTCTGAGGACATTAGAGGTCACATAGAGACCGACTAGGTGCTTTCTCAGTACTTTATGTTCTGTGCTTCCTTGCACAAAAGGAAGTGCACTCCAGACACACTCTAGACAATGTTCCTATGGGGAACAAATACTGGGAATGTCACAGAATCTTGCTTCCTGGCCACAAGGGACCTGGGTCCTTAGAGCATTCTCAAGGTGTTTCCCTTTTCTGTGATGAGAAGTGGGAAGCCAGCGACAGGGCACTTGGGTTGCCTCTTTCAGACACAGAATGGGGCGAGAGTTAAGAGTGAAAGCCCTACAGATAGAGCCAAGGTCATTTCTTCTACCTCTGTGAGTCTCAATCTTCCCATTCGTAAAATGGAGACAGTATTGGTATCCTGTGGGGTTATTAGCATATGTGAGGTGCCATTAAAAAGCACCAAGTCCATTCTAAGTCCTTTTTATTTATTTATTTTTTACTTATTTTTTTCTAAGTCCTTTTAAAACTGTAATAAAGAAATAACAGTGGTGACATTGAGGGCACAAACCAGGGGCCGTTCTTCTCTTAGCCAAGGCTACCGTCCACAGACCATGCACTGGTTTCTGGTCATGATCAGTCATCACATCTGGCCCTGGATCTGACCTGTTGGGAAACTGATTTGTGAAAATGTTAACATAGGCCTGCACCATTCTGTTCTCAATATGAAACCAGAGACAAGAAGAAAGAGTGAGGGAGCCCAATATTTGTGACCAGGGCTGGACTGTACCAGACATTGAAGAAATGTGGTTGTTACGTGAGACGTGGTATGCAGGGGGAAGCTTAGTGTCTAAGGTGGATCTGAGAGAGGACTCAGCCCACTGGATGGCTCTGTGCTGGTGTTCCTTGAGCTTCTCCAACTCTCCCGTCCGTCCGCACCTGAGCTCAGCCTCTCCTCCTTCCCCGTGAACGCAGTCTGAGGTTCCTTTCCCTGCTTTGGTGAGTGGCACAACAAAGAAGAGTATGAAGAGCAGAAAGCCCAGAGCCAGATCATCTGGATGTAAGTCCGCCTGGGACTCATTACCTGTGCTTCCTTGCACAAGTTGCTTTCCCTCTCTGTGTCTGTTTTCTCATCTGTAAAAATAATGGGTGGCAATCGTTAAGTATCTGATGGTGCTGTTGCAAGGATTAAATGGGATATGCTTCTGTCATCCATTAAGCGCTAAATAAATAACAATCAATCACAATGTGTATGGCTATTTGTCTTTTAAAAAAAACAGTAGCTAAAACATATTCACTAAAACATTCACCATTCATTTTTTTTAATTAAATCATAGCTGTACACATTAATACTGTCATGGGGCACAGTGTGCTGTTTTTATATACAATCTGAAATATTTTCATCAAACTGGTTAACATAGCCTTCATGTCATTTTCTTAATTATTGTATTAAGACATTTATATTCTACATTTAGAAAGATTCACATATACTCCTTTATTTCTCACACCAACCAACTGAGATAAATTCTATCATTACTCCAATTTACCAAAGAGGAACATGAGACTCAGAAAGGTTAAGAAACTTTCCCAAGGTCACACAGCTTGAAGCAGCAGCCCTGGGATTTGAACTGGCACTCTGGCTCCCTACACTAAACTGTCTCACGAGCTTCTTTTTGTGCTTTTATGTTTTTAAAACCTTTGTTCTTCTGCATCTTTCAAGATCAATAAAAAGATGAAATTGGCCGTAACGATATATCTAGCAAGTTTTCAATATCCAGAGCTTCCTTCAAGGTGTGCTTGGTGTGGGATACTGGTATGCTGAGCAGAACCAGTACATAATTAATGGGGTCCAGCACAAAATGAAAATGGGGAGCCCCTTGTTCAAAAACCAGTAAGGATTTCAAGACAGTGAGTGCAGAACATTAAAAGAAGCATCCTTCGAAGCATGGAACCCCATGTGACTCCACGGGTCCTGTGTCCCCAGAGCTAGTCCTGGGAGGTGGCCTTCAAGGCAGCATGGCAGCTGTGGGTGATCTGGGCTTTGCTGAGGCTGTGAGCCCCAGTGCAGCTTGATGTGACAAAGGAAGCACTGTCCTCAGTAGATGAATCGAGACAGCAGGCTCTTCCTCGGTCTCCAGTACATCTGAGCCAAAGCCCAGTTCTTTTGCCTAAGATTTATTAACCATCAGCATGTTCTGCGTGTGTGGGCTGCCACAGCCCTCACGGTATAGATATATATGTCCCTGTGTTCCCACCGACTCCCCAGCAGACATGTGGCAGCTTCATTCTGAAACCCAGCAAATTCTCCAAGGGCTCTCGCCCCCTCCTCCTCTGCCTCCTCCAGCCCCCTCCCACTCTCCCTCATTTCCATGCCTTCCAGGAGACCCACACAATCAGGAAGCTCAGGTAGGTGACAGGAAGGTGGAAAACAGGATCTATCGGCTCTGAGCATTCTGGTGATTGAAAAACCACAGTCCCCGAGTCTGCAAGCTTGTGAGTCCCTTGGGCCACTGCATAGGGAAGCTTCGGGCTTGTGCAGGGTATTTTTATTCTCCACTTGGGTCCCTCAGGAAGTTTCTGGGACATGACAGTGGCCTTGCCCACCTAACAGCCTAAAGCAGTTGGCTCCAGCAGGAAGTTGCCAACCCACAGCCGGGCTACCGCATCCCTCATATCAATGCAGCTCAGAATGATTTTTGGAAACCTATTAATTCAACAAGTATTCACTGAACAATTACCCAAGGTATTTGTCCCATATTGCCAGACTGCCAAGTGGTTTTTCCCTTTTACCAAGATTTTCTTGTTTCTGTACCTCACCCAGACATTCTAGGGGAAAGGTCTCCTTCAAATTTTAGAAAGGAACATTTGGTCTTCTCAGATTTACTTCCTCAGCTGCCAGAAACGTGTGTCACCTCACAACTTCCTGTTCCGATCACCACCTTCCCCATCATCATGATCATCTTCATAACGTTTATTGAGCGCGTAATTCTACAGCAAACCTGGGGGGTTGTATTCTTACCTCTATATTATAGAGGAGGAAGCTAAAGTTCAGAGAGTGTAAGTAACCTGCCCAAGGTCACACAGCCTGGGACTATAGCAATAAAATTAAAGTCTTCCCACTTGGAGAAGCTCGGGAAGCATCTGGGCCTTACCCATCCTACAGGATGTCAAATGCAGACGCAGCCTTGCTTCCTCATCTCCTCTTCCAGTCTCTGGCAAGAGCCGCCGTCCCAGGGCAGTGTCCTGGCTGGGGATCTAAACGCCCAGAGCTCTGGGAGCATTCACTGTCTGCTCTGAAGTGGGCCCCCTCTTTCAGAGTCTGTGCTGTCTCTCCCCAGTGAAGCCAAGCCCCCGAGGGAAGGTCATGGCCTGCTTTTCCACGTCCCACACAGAGCCAGTGTGGTGTGGGCACCATGTTGCTCACTGGAGCAACAACTGATTGATCCATCTGTGGCTCGCCTGTGCTCCAGACACCTTCCCAGCCCTCCTCACAGTGCCTGGGCTGAGACACCCCGAGACGCCACCCCACTCCCCAGAAACCCTGAGCCCATCCAGATCCAGGTTAGGCCCTATCAGCCCTGGGCTCCAATAAATGACAAGGAGCTCTGCTCTGTGTGTCTGGCATCCCCCAAGGCCCTGATCGGGCGAAGTGGTGGGGGGAAGCAAATGGATCTGGTTCAAATGCCAAACAAGCAGCATATTTTAAACAGACCTTGGTTCAAATTCCAGCTCGGCTACTTGGCTGGGTCACCATTCGATAACTTCAATTCCATGAGTGGTGGTGTCCTCACTAGCAAAATACAGATAAAAATGCACCGTGACTAACAAAACAGGGAAATGTCTAGGAAAGTATCCAGGACAGAGACATCACGACACTAGCTTACTAGACTGCATCTAGAGAATGTCTGTAAATGAAGGGGTCCCTGGAGTGAACTCCCCCCCATAAGGCAGTACGACCAGCCCACACCATGATTGCCCACACCTCCCTCTGTGTCTGAGGGATGCACTAAGTGCTTCATTTGTATTCACTGATATAACTGGTCATTCCAATTTTTCAGTCTGAGAGACTAAAGCTTAGTGATGTTGAGAAATTCAAACAAGGTTACTCGGTTAAAGAGCAGAGGTAGGTTGCAACTCGAGGATTGGCTGAGTCCTGAGCCTGAGCTCTTAACCGAGTTATCATGCGAGGCTGCTGTCTCCAATGCTACACTGTAAAGAAAGTGGACCATGGGAGGACAGGTGGCCAGAGAGGAGTGGGTGGATGTGCTTGGCCTGCCCCAGGGACACAGGCAGAAAGTGGGGGAGCCCCTTTCCATAAGTGATGCATGAGAGGGAGCCCAGCCAGGGCTATTTTGGAGCCCAGAGGCACAGCATGGGAGGGAACCAGCCTCTCCCTTCTTGCTCACTTTGCCATGAGGTGTCTCTAGCGACATGAGGTGTGGAGAGAACACAGCTTTGTTGTGGCAACTTACAGTGGCTGCAAGAAAGTGGGGGCTCTTGGGGTGTCTGGCTTTATAAGTGGGGTGGGCATGGGGTTGTTGAACAGAAAGACCCTGGACTGGCAGCCTCAGCCTATTGGGGAGCTTGTTCGAAAGCAGAAACTTCCAGACATGGTGGTGGGCCCCTGTCGTCCCAGCTCTTAGGGAGGCTGAGGTGGGAACATCCTTGAGGTCAGGAGTCTGAGACTGGCCTGGTGACATAGTGAAACTCCTGTCTCAAAAATGAACAAACAAACAAACAAAAACTACTAAAACCATTAGCAGACTATTTAGAGACATTTAGGAGAAGTAATAGGGGTCTGCTTATCGTGTGAAAGCCTTCTGTTTACATTTACAGGTATGATCAAGGAAACATCAGCTATCATATGAAAAAATACAAACATCCATGTCTGTGAATTAAAAAGCTAATGCAGAGGAATTTGACTCTAAATGTGAAGAAGTTTTAAGGATGTCTTAACCAATTTATTTCTTTATTTTTTCCTTCTTATGCATACCCAGGAATAATATTCACTAAAACTGTGTCTAAAAGAGTCTTTTCAATGAAAAGAAAAATTTTTTTAAAGAAAGAAAAAGAAACGCAAAACCTCAGACCCCACCCCAGACCTGCTGAGTCAGAACCCTTGGAGATGCGGCCCAGGAATCTGTGCCTTCCTAAGCCCTCCAGAGGATTCTGCACCCGGTGAAGCATGAGAAGCGCTTTCCTGAAGGAGGCTCAGGGGAGGTGGGGATTCCAGCCTCTGGGCCTTTGCACTGCTGGTCACCCTGCCCAGGTGTTTTCTCTCTTATTTTTAGCTTAGCTCCGTGCTTAGCATCTGCCTCAGCCCACACGTCCCTTCTCTGAGAGGCTTCCCTGACTCCACCAGGGACTTGCTGTCTTGGCATTTATTTCCTTCATAGCACGTCTCCCGTGCAGGAATGACCTTGATCCTTCTCTTTCTACCCCACATCCACAGAAGCGGTGCCTTTGTCCCTCAGCATCAGGTATAGTGCTTAGCCCATAGGAAGTGTTTAGTATGACCTTTTTCGAATGAATGAACAAATCCCAGCTTCCTGCTTGTTGTCTAGACTCTGAGGCCCTGCCTCCAGCCGAAACCAGCTACTAGGCTGACCACCCCCTGGTCGTACTATGGCTGGCACCTTCAAAGCTGTCTCCGAAGTTCTTGCAGCTCAGTTCAGGAGGAAATGTCCTGTTATAAGTGGGGTGTTAAAGGGTGGCTTTGGGGATATTCTGGCTGCTCTAATCTCATGAAGTGTGATTAAATGTGCCCCTTGAGACATAGAAAATCTGTGCTGCCCACTCCAGGTTGAAGGGGGGGGTCTCTGGCCCCTTCCTTCTACTAGGCCAAAGACTGACAGCCCCATCAGTAGGAGGCCCCAGGCCATAGGTGACACCTACATGTCTGCTAGGTGGTATCCAGACATGGCATTAAATACCATCTCACCACCTGGCAAGAAACCTATTTCCTTTTCAATTCACGACACCTAGCTGGAATTTAATAACATCATTTTGTTTTCATTGTGTTTATTTTTACAGTGGCCTATTTACGGCCAGAGATACTCGCTTTCCATTTACAGTTGGGTTATAAAGTTTCCTTTGAAAATAAATTTAAGTTAAAAAAGAAAATGAGTTGATTCAAAGAGCATCAATCTAACTAACAGCGAGGGAGACTCTCCAGAAGAAAGTGATGTTTATTCCAGAATGGCATCGCCGTGGGAATACGCGTGCGGTACGAATCGCATGCAGTATTTGGTGAGGTAAAGGAAGATGATCATTTTTAAAGGAAAAAGGAGAAGGATGACATAATTTTCTTGAGATAATTGTCTTTGACTATAAGGATCAATAACAAAGATGGCACCAGTTCAAGATGGCATCAATTATCTTTGCATAAGTAGTTTCTGTGTGGTTGTGGTGGCCTTTGTGTAAGCTGTATGTAGGTTTTGCAAAGTGTTTTGTTGTGGTTCTTGTTATTAGGGATTCATGCTTGTGAACCCGCCCTTCCTGCCTTCCCTATTTGTCAAGGGTTTTTTTTTTTTTAATGTATATAAAATATAGGCTGTAAAATGAAAATAAAAATCTTGAGGTCTGTTTCTCCTGATAGAAACTAAGATAATGACTCAGATCAGCTCTCTCCTGCATGTGGCTTATCTTTGGTCCTTAAGAAACACATTTCAGCTCAGCGCCTATAGCTCAGCAGCTAGGGCACCAGCCACATACACCAGAGCTGGAGGGTTCGAATCCAGACTGGGCCCTCCAAAAAACAAACAGCTACAACCAAAAAATAGCCAGGTATTGTGGCAGGCACCTGTAGTCCCAGCTACTTGGGAGGCTGAGGCAGGAGAATTGCTTAAGCCCAAGAGTTTGAGGTTGCTATGATCTGTGACATCACGGCACTCCACCCAGGACAACAGCTTGAGACTCTGTCTCAACAACAATAAAAAGGAACACACACTTCTTGCTCCCCAAAAATCTGGGAGTGCTGTGTGGTCCCAAAGCAGTTACCTCTCCTTTAATACATTGTCAAAGCATCTAGGTGACTACCAAACTTCCCATGTGTGACTCAGACCTCTGTCCGCTACAACCTTTGACATTTGCACTGCATGAGACACATAATGAGATTCACAAAACCTCTTTTCTTGGGCTTCAGAGAACAAGGTCTTCCACCTTCTTCTTTCAGACTCAATATATAGCTTTCTTCAAAGAAACTTCCCCGTTCCGATTTCCAAGTTTTAGACCATTATTGTGAGTGAAAGAATAAGAATCACTTAACTATTTTTTTTTGTAAGACAGGGTCTCACTCTGGGTAGAGCACCATGGTGTCATCATAGCTCACAACAGCCTCAAACTCCTGGACTCAAGTGATCCTCCTGCCTCAGCCTCCCTCCCAAGTAGCTGGGACCAAAGGCATCCACCGCAACACCTGGCTAATCTTTCTATTTTTAGTAGAAACAGGCTCTTTCTCTTGCTTAGGTTGGTCTGGACCTTCTGAGCTCAAGTAAGCCTCCTGCCTGGGCCTCCCAGAGTGCTAGGATTATAGGCATGAGGCACCGTACCTGGCCTACATAACTGGTTTCTTGATGTCTTATTTACAAGTTTTGTATTTCTTCTAGCACCTCCTTTGAAATATGGTGCCATTAGTCTCATGATGTCTCAGCAAAATTTCTATTGCAAGCTAAGTTAGTTATTACTATTGATTGCCCAAGCAAAAGGGTCGGAAGTGCCTGCCCTGGGGATAGTGGTCAATAGAATTTTAATTCTCTCTATACATTCTTTTAGACATCATTTACCTTCTTTACCAATCTTAAATGTTGTTTGGTAGGACTTTTAACACAAGCGACTCCATTTGGGGCTGACAACTTTCACAAGAGAAACAGGAAATAAATACTAAAACATGTGACATAAATATATGGAGAAAAGCATCAATTCTGGAGAATGTATGGCCTAGTGTCCTCGTCGTGGTATAAGTTCACATTCTTGTACTTTTTTTTGAGACAGAGCCTCAAGCTGTGCCCCTGGGTAGAGTGCTGTGGCATTACAGCTCGCAGTAACCTCCAACTCCTGGGCTCAAGCGAGTCTCCTGCCTCAGCCTCCCAAGTAGCTGGGACCACAGGCGCCTGCCACAATGCCTGGCTATTTTTTGGTTGCAGCCATTATTATTGTTTGGCAGGTCCGGGCTGGATTCAAACCCACCATGTTAGGTGTATGTGGCTGGCGCCTTAGCCACTTGAGCCACAGGCACCGAGCCCACATTCTTGTACTTAAATGCATGTCAGGAATTAGAACGTTTAGGAGTTTACAAAGGCATGAGGGTTCACTTGCCAAAGGTGATTTAACCTCTCTGGGGCAGCACCTTGCCATCAAATGCATTAATCATTCTGCAGCAAGACTTAGAGATAGTCACAAAAAATGAGATAAATAAAGACAATGAAGTGTCCCAGTCAACTCAGGTCAGATTTTGCCCTAAAATGAGTTCACGTGATGACTCACAGTTTTGCTACTGAATAAACATCAAGGAACTTCTTAATTTTTTCAGAGCTTTTAGGATTTCAGAAGTTTGGGTAAGGGAGTGTGGGCCTTAGAAATAATACCGATAAATAATCCTAGCGGAGAGGTGATGAGTGTTTACCTGTGCTACACAAGGCACCTAATTGATCTCATACAACTCACACAGCAACCCTAAGAGTTAGGTGCTATGATTACAGTAATTCTGTCTTCTCTGTGGTTTTGCTTTTTGAGGTTTCAGTTACAAGTATAGTCTGAAAATATGAAATGAAAAATTTCAGAAATAAGCAATTCATAAGTTTTAAATTGCATGCCATTCTGAAGAGCATGATGAAATCTTATGCCGTCTGCTCTGTCCCACCCAGGACATGAATCATCGATTCGTCCAGGGTGCCCATGCCATCTATATATGCCACACGTCCATTAATCACTTAGGAGCCACTTGTTAGATCCACTGTCACAGTATCACAGTGCTCATGTTCAAATCACCCTTGTTTTACTTAATAATGGTCCAAAAGCTAACAGTAGCAATGCTGGCGATTCAGATATGCCCAAGAGGAAGAGTAAAGTGCTTTCCTTAGGTGGAAAGGTGAAAGTTTTGAACTTAAAAAGGAAAGAAAAACAAATCTTATGCTGAGGTTGCTAAACTCTGCAGTATTCATGAAATTGTGCTCAAGGAAAAGCAATCCATGCTAGTTACGCTGTCATACCTGAAACTGCAAAAGTTATAGTCACAGGTGTGGTAACTTTTATTACAGTCTGTTGTTATAATTGTTCTATTTTATTAATTATTGTTAATCTCTTACTGCAACTGATTTATCAATTAAACATTATCATAGGTGTGTGTATATGGGGAAAGCATAGTATAATAAATAGGGTTCAGTCCTATTTGTGGTTTCAGGCATCCACTAGGGGTCTTGGAATATGTCCCTCGTGAATAAGGGAGATTGCTGTGTACTCATTTTCCAGACAAGGAAACTGGGGCCTCAGAAGCAATGGAGTGGGACGCAGACGGGCTGGAGGAAGAGAACAGAGAGTGGCCTGGAACTCAGACCAGAAGTAGCCCCCCCACCCCTCCCACAACCCCACAGCACTAATGACTCCTACTCTCCTACTTGGGTAGGAGTGCTCACATCAGCGCCCTTCCTCAGCCAGGTTAGAAAGAGGGAACACCACAGCCCCAGCCAGCTCCCGTGCACAGCTCTATGAAGTCATTAGCACCTCCAAGCACTCTGGGCACCCTTGGCTACACCCCACGGACTGCCAAGACAAGCTGGGAGCTTCATGGCCACAGTTTCTTCCCGCTTTCTACTCTGCCCCCTCCCTACTAAACACTCTCTTTTTCCCCCTTTAGTTGCCATTTTTATTGAACACACAAACCCTGTGCCAGGCAGTGCTTAGCTAAACATTTTCTTATACATTAGCTCTGTTTTTAGAAGACTTTTAAATTTGAAAAACACAGGAAAATGGAGCCAAAAAAAAAAGCAAAACTCACTCATAATGCACTTTTAAGAATAGAGTAGAAGAAGCAAAAGTTGCCCCCCCATTCTGCCTCAGAAAGTCTATTCCCTTAACTCACAGAGGTAACCAGAGCTTAAGGTAATCTTCCCAATCTTTTTCTATGTAAATTGAGACATACTTATGTCCACATTTATATCTATGACAATGCCCATATCTAAATCAATATCTACCTATTTAGCTATCGATCTAAAAAATAACCTATGTACAGTTGCTCAGGTGGTGCACTGCTCAACTCTCAGAGCTACCATGCCATAGTGTGCCTTATAACCTACTCACACGTATTTTTTAACCTAACGAAAATATGATGAGAACTCCCACACTGAGTTGTCACTTTTAAGAAACATCTATTATGGACATCTTCCTTGATCACCCCTGTGGTCAGAACCTCCTCATTCACTGGGATAGCAGCCTCATAGTCCATAGCCTGAAAGTCTTCCGATGAATCCAATCCTTACCCTCATAAAGATTATCTAAGATGTTTCCAAGCTTTTTGGTTTTTACACTGTTCCTTTAATACTTACAGCAGTCTTCTGAAGATAGCATCATTGTACCCATTTTAATCTAAGGAAACTGATGGTCAGAGGAATTTCTAGGTAGTAAGTGGTAGAACAAGGATTGTCTAACTTCATGTTTATATTCAGCGTCTGATACTGAGGATAGATCACAGCAACTCTAATTCAAGATCATCATTTTGACAGATTGATATTGATGAATATTGACATACAAATGGAAACAAGTTCAGGAAGGTAAATAGCCCGATATCACATAGGAAGGGGTGAATCTGGGATTTGAACCCATATTATCCTTGCTCCTATTTTTAAAGGATACAGATTTCAGCCCACAAACTCAAGTGTGTGTGGATATAACTTTACTTTTTTGCAGGTGAATTTAATTTCTTAATTTCCTTCCAAAATCTGTCCCTTGCCCAGTTTTCCTACGTCAGTTCCTGGTACTACTACTTACCCCATTCACACAGGCCAAAACGTAAACATCCTTGGTGCCTCTGTTTCTGCCACACTCCAAAGCTTGTGGGCTCTGCCTTTAAAATGTCATCTTAGCTGAAGGCAATGGCATCTCCCGGCTCCTGAGCTGCCTGTCTAGCCCAAGCAGGCATTGCCTAATCCCCATTCTCCGTTCTCCACCTGGCAGCCCAGGGGGCCATTTAAAAAATATATATCAGTGATGTCACTCATTAACCTGTGGCCTCAAACCCTCTTTTTACTTTGAATAAGCGACCTCGATAGACCACAAGCTCTCCTTCCCGTGGCCTCGGGCTTGTCTCAGAGATTCTCTACTGGGTCCTCGCTGACCCTCAACACACTAGTTCGTTGTCCCCCAAGGGGCAGCCCTTCCTCTTCCCTCTGCCTGGAGTGCTTGCCCTGATCTGAAATCTGGCTGGTCCTTTCCCTTTTGGCTCCCAGGCCACACAGCCCCCTCAGAGACACCCATCCCACCCTCTTATCACCCTTGTTCGCCCAGAGCCCCTGATCCCGCTTCAGGTTCTTCCTGGTTGGGCTCACTGATGGAGTGATTTGTTTCATTGTCCTCCCTGTCTCCCTGGGAGGATCTGAGGGTGCTCTCTATGCTACGCCCCAAGAGTCCCAGTGCCCCCAGCAGGGCCAGGCACGTAATAGCGATTTACTGAGTGAAGTGAATGAACCAGTTTCTGTTATAAGATCCGTGTCCATTGGGGGAAAAGGGCAGGAATTTAATCTCAGTTGATTCCTTCCTCTGAGGGGCATCTAAATTCTGAGGGACAGAGCGGCAGGGACATGTGGGCTGAGTCATCTATCCAAGCTCCATGGTCAGAGACCGGCTCACTCTCTGACACAAAAGAAGGCCCTGAGGTGCATGGGAATAAGGGTTGGGTGACATCAGTTAATATTCCTAAGAGTCGCCCACCACCAGTCTTTCCCCCACTCCAGTCTTCCACACACCTGAGACCTGGCACACTCTGCTATCAGGGTCTTGGTAGCTCCTGAGTCCCAGGGGACAGGCCCTAGAGATGGGGGTGGGGCAGGCAGGGACGCGTCGCTGATCATACACCACACTCTGCTCCCGTGGAAAGGTGCTCAGCGCTACTCTGCGCCACCCGCGAGCGATTCACAGTTTAGAAGCCACCTCACACCCATCACTTTGTGCTCACAGGGAGCTGGGAGGTAGGAAAGGCAGAGTTTAGGAGTCTCGTTTCACAAATACGGAAATTGAGAGCAGGAATGGTTATGTGAATTGCTCAGGTTTGCTGAGCGGGCTTGGGACAAATCTAGGTCCGGGAGACTATTACCTGGTCAGAGCTTAATAAACGGCGGGAGACTATTACCTGGTCAGAGCTTAATAAACGGTAGGTGCTGCTGTTCCAAGAAGATGATCCTGTGTTTGTGAGAACTCTCAGTTGCAAAAGATAGAAACTCATTTCAAATAGGAACAACCAGCCACATAAGCGACTGGCTTATGGCGCTGAAATACCTATGGTTTGCCTGTAATTCAGGCAGGGCTGGAGCAGGGGCTTGAGTGAAATTATCAAGATTCAGACCATCAACTCCTCTCATCTCTATGTTCTTGGTCTTGAGTTCACCCTCAAGCTTGCCCACTCCAAGGGTGGCCCTTGGTAGTTGTAGCCCCAGCCCACGAACTTAGCAATCCAATAGTAAAGAATATTTTTCTTTCTTAACAGTTCTAACCAAGTTACAGGGCCATCCTCACGGCACTAACTCATTCACACAGTTGTCCCTGAACCAATCCCTCAAGTCAGGATGTGTTGATTGGTTAGATGTCGGTCACGTGCTCACCCTTTAACTAACCACGATAACCAGCGAGTGGAATTCTGGTTGGTGGTGACAGAGTCTCGTGCCCACTCATTAAGTTGATGAAGGAGTCACCAGCATCCCACGCCCTACACACAGAGGCTGAAGTGGGGACAAGGGAGAAATCATTCCCTACGGTGGAATCAGGGTGTTGGCACCTGCAGTGGGAGAATGGATGCTCCTCTGGCAGCTAGAACAGATGTCGCCTCCAGACTCCTGACACGGACCAGCAACGCCAGATCCCCTCACCCCCCCCCCCAACCAGAGAAGTGTGCCCGTGATTGCTCTCTGCACCACCTGATCCTGAACCAGTCTAGCTAACTGTAGGCTCCAGGCCTGAGGCTCGGGCCAGAAACCGAGACTTGCCACCCCGGGACTCACGCCTGCACTGCCCGCGGAAGGAGAGTGGGGAATGAGTGTTTTGTGAGCCTGGGCCTCCTCATAGGGAAGAGTGAGGTCTCCAAGCCTCTAAGGCAGGGGGCAAGGCAGGGGCCCCAAACAGAAAAGCCATGGCTCTGAGAGAAGGTGGAAGAAAAGCAGGACGCTGAATGCTCAGGCCCAGTAAGGCTCTGGAATAAAAGGAGAGTCTCCAGCAGAGACCAGATGATAACAGACAAAGCCTAAAGAACAACCCAGACCTGGATGAAATACTGAAATCCCATTCATTCATCAACCCGTTTAACAACCTACTGTGTGTTAGGCCCTGGGGAGGCAGCAGTGAACAAGATAGAGAGGCTGTCTTGGAATTTACAGTAGAGTGGAATAAACAAACATGTAATTAAAGTGATAATCAATTATTTATTATACGTCCCAGAAAGAGAAGCTCAGGATGCTGTGGGGGCAAATGATTAGATGGCATCAGCTTGGGGACATATTTGTGGTAGGATCTGGAGCACAAGTAGGATTTAATCAAAAGGAGGTTGAATAGGGAGGGATGTTCCAGGCAGAGGGTGCCTGTGCAAAGGCCCTGAGGCAGGGAAGATAAAACATAGCCTGAGGCGGGGGGAGTTGGTGAGAAGCATCTGGAGATGACCAGCTGGGGCACCCCTAGTAGCCCAGGTAAAGGATTTTTGTCATTATCCAGCGGGAAGTTGTCTTGTTTAAGATTCCCTCAGACACCTATACAGGACAGACAAGCATTCAGTAAATATTTATGAAGCATCTATTATAAACTCCATAAGGTAAGTGACTGGAGGTGTTCAAGTGAGGCAGGGACCTAAATGCTCCTTGAAGGGCTGGGAGAGAGTGGTGCAGGCAGAGAGAACAGCTGGAAGACATTTCTGCCCCGGCACACTCACACAGAGTGCATTCACACACAGGCACCACATACCCATCGACATTCTCTCTTCTTACAAAATAAACTATATTTGCATCCACCTCTGATAACAGAAGGTGTCACCCCAATCTCACCCCCACCTCATTCTCTCTCACACACACACTCCTTGGACAAACCCCACGCAGAGACAGTCCCTGCCACACCCCCCATCATATGGCAACTTGCAAAGATTCTGGGGGCTGAGCAGGCAGGGAGAATGGGGATCTGGAGGAGGAAGTCCAGCCAGGAGGCCTGGGGGACAGCTCAGATTCTGTGGGAACTACCAGTACTCCATGCAGGTTGCAGGGAGGCGGCCAGGCTCTTTACCTTGCAGAACTAAATCCCAGTGTGGTGTTTGCTCAAAACGCCAGAACTATTCCTGGATGTCAGGTGCACTTAATGGTTGCTATGGCAACCACTCTTGCTTAATAAATAGAAGAGAGTAAAAGACGCCCCGGATAAATGTCAGAGCGCAGGATGGATTTGCTTGGGAGCAGATCTGTTAGCGCCGGGTAGAGCTGACCAGTGGAGGTTGAAATGAACAGTCCAGGTATCTGGAAACAGATCCAGGAGGCTTTCTTCGCCTTCTCAGTTTAGCATAGTCAGAACGCTAACATTTAACAAAATGTCAGAGAGTGTGGCTCTTTATACAGACAGTTAAACATAGGTGCCAGTTTTGTGGGTTTGATTCTGTACACGTCTGCGGAGTTTGCGGGGGTGCAGAAATCCAAGCCCAGGTCTCTCAGGAGTTGAGACACCATGTTTTGGGTTTAAAAAAAAAAAAAAACTCTTCTGCATTATTTTTTTAAATGAAGAAAGTGCCAAATTCGTATTTAAAAATAATCTTCTGAACTCCAAACCTCCACGCATTATATTGTCATCATGCTGCTTATGGGCTAAGAAGACAAATGGTAGGATCTGGGGGCAAGGTATGGGTTAGAAGCTGCACAAAGAATGTCCCTCGGGTTTGTTGGTGGGTCTTGGTGACCTGTGTGGGGCCACACTGGGGAATGACATCAAAGTCTTTTGCAATCTGTGAAAGTGACTTAGCGACAGTAGGGAACTTGGGACTCACCCTGGCTGTAATGCTCAATTGTTGGAAGACTTCAAACAAGTCTTCAAAGGCCTCAACCCCAAATCTTGTAAGAGAAAGCCATACCCCCCATAAACCTTCCTCACCCCCAAGCTGACCTTTCTTGTCTGCTAGCCAAGGTCGCAAACACCCCCAGAGGCCAAGTGCTTCATGGATGTGACGCTGAGACACTGTGTCCATCTGGTTAAGAGGCTGACACAGCTTCCTGAGGTCAGAGCTCCACTCTCAGGCTCAGATGTGTGTCAGAATCCTGGAGGAATCTGCTACAAAGCACAAGTTCTGGAGCCTCTAATTCAGAGCATTGTGCTGGTGCCCAGGAACGTAGCCTTTGTCTATCTGTCTATCTGTTTGTTTGAACAGTCTGGCAGATTCTCATGCAGGTGGATCCTATTTTCCCAGGCACCTCAGGAGAAATGTCTCTACATAAAAGCGGCTGAGATGAGAGGGCTACATCTAGGACCCTTGCTCTTTTCCAACCCTTTTCCCCAGAGACCTTGCCACTGCTGCAGCAGCCTCCGTGGTCTGGAAGCAGAATGAATTTTTGACTCGTTTCAATGTCTATGAAGGCAAGGTTAAGAAGATGTTTAGACATATTCTAAGCAGGAAAATAATCCCAGTGACCACCCTACTACTCTCAAAGATACCCAACATTCAAATAATAAAACTAACCTATTAAATAAGGAAGATAGATCAAGACAGTTCTGATTTTTTTCATGGCATTTGATGCTTTTTGGTAAAAGTCGCATAGTTTCCAGTTCTCATTGTCTCTCTCTGTGCCCCGCTTTGCTAGTACCCCAACATGTGAATATTCTGCCTAATTGGTTAACCCTGCAGCAGTGCCCATGAAGTTTCAGGTACTGTGTTGGTGACCAAGAACATGCCTTTCCATCTAGCCTAGACCTGGGGTCTTGGCTCTGTGCCCCAGGACTGACCAGAATCTGAGTTCTTGGCTAGCCTGGAGTGTCACTTGGACCCTCAATTGACCAAATAATTAAGGGCCAAGAAAAACATTTCACCCCCCCAATCTACCCAATGGGTCAATCAAACAAAATGCTCAACACCAGGCTCTTCAGAAATACGTAGTAAAGCCGGCCTAGGTTGGGTGTGGAGGCTCACGCCTGTAATCCCAGCACTTTGGGAGGCTGAGATGGATGGATTACTTGGGGTCAGGAGTTCAAGACCCCATCTCTACAAAAAATTTAAAAATTATCCAGACATGATTGTGTGCACCCATAGTCCCAGTTATTTGGAAGGGTGAGGCAGGAGGATCGCTTGCACCTAGGAGATAGAGGTTGAAGTGAACTATGATGACACCACCACACTCTAGCCTGGGCAGTGGAGCTAAACACTATCTCATAAAAAAAGAAAAAGAAGAAGAAGAAAGAAAGAAAGATAAGAAGGGAAAAGAAACCTATAAAAGAAATAATGGAGCCCTATTAATTGTGTGTGAAGGACAGATAGTACCACTAGGTCATTCCTCCTCACTAAATTCCTTGTATTTGGTTCTAAGGCAGGACCCTCTGGCAACTGAGCATCCCTCTCTGGACTCTGGCTTGATAGATGTTCCACCCCATTACCACTTGCTTCTTTAAAAAGGCCTTTGGGAGGCCAAGAAAGGCAGGAGGATTACTTGAGCTGAGGAATTCAAGACCAGCTTGAGCAAGAATGAAGCCCCATCTCTGCTAAAAATAGAAAAATTAGCCAAGCATGGTAGTGGGCTCCTATAGTCCCTGCTACTTGGAAGGCTGAGGCAGGAGGATCACTGAACCCAGTAGTCTAAGGCTGCAGTGAACTACAGTGATGCCACTGATGCCAACTGGGATGACAGGGTGAAACTCTTATCTAAAAGTGGGGAGGGTCATGTTCAGTGATTCTGCTAAGATGCTCCTCAACAAGCCCCTAGCATCCAAACAGATTTTATTTTATAACTATAAATCAGATTGTGTGTCTCATTTGCTGAGAGCCTGCCTACAGGATGGACCATGCATGCTTGTTTCCAGTTTGGACGCTGGCCTGTGGCATGCTCTGTGATCTGTGCCTGCTCCCTCACGGGCCTGGTCTTTTTCTGCTTTCCCCATCACTCCCTGGGTTCCAACTGCCCTGTGCTTGTCTTGGTTCTGGAAACAAACCAAGTATTAACCTTCCTCAGGCCACTGCACTTGCAGTTCCCTCTGGAAGGCTCTTTCTTTCATCTGCCCCTGGACGGCGTCCTCTTGTCACTCAGGCCACCTGTTCACTCAGTTTCACTATTGTCATCTCTTACTCTCTCCCTCCCCAACTGCTGTCTCTCCAGGGTTTATTATTTACATGCTGCTTATCATTGGCTGAAATTACCTTTTCCTTTCTATTGACACATTTGTTTCATTAATTTCTTTGTTTAGTCTAGGTCTCTCCCCTCTAAAATATCATAGCCTTGAGATCTGGAGTCTGGTCGGTTCTGCTCACTGATAAATTCCAAGTACTCAGGACAGCACTTAAACAAGGTAGGCACTGCCGTAGATATCTGTTGAACAAAAGAATGAATCAAGATGTGCACCCACAGCAGTTCTGTTACATCAGAAGAAATACTCACTTCTCAGTAACTCACTCTCTCTTATTAGAAGGAGAAAGGAAGAAAGAGAATATACTCGAGAGAGTATACACTCGCTATACTCCAAGTGCTTCCTCTTGCTCAGAGAAACCAAGTTTAGTTCAAATGAATTCATTATCCCAGTCCCTGAGCGTGCGAGCCTGTGCGGGCAGGCAGGTAAACACTGGCTTAACATGAATATGTATGTTAATAAAATCGCCTCTAAAATCAGTCTCAACACAAACAGTTCCCCCGCCCCACCTGCTCCACACCCCTGCCCCGTTTAACACTCTGCAATTCATGATTTTTGTCTGGCAGCCTCTCTCTGATTGCCAGCTCGTGTCAACGTGTGACAATACAATGCAAACAGGAAGGAGAACGCACTGTGCCAACCTTGGGCAAACAGGAGCCGGCCGCAGGGGCCCCGGCTAACAAAGGAAGAAGAGAAAATTGATGGGAATGATGACGTGATAGACGTGTCCAATGATTTGAATATCAGAAGATTAACAGAAGCCCTCGGGAAAACGGATGATGACATGCTCAATATTTTTTTTCTTTCTTTTTTTTTTTTTTTTTTGCAAAAATGACCCACTTTGTTCCCCTGCTATGAAAGTCAAACTTCATGATCCTGTCAGAGCTCTAGCAGAAAAATTACGCATCTTGCCCCACAAAAAAATTAACATGGCTTACTTTTTGTTCCCTCTCCTACATAGTTAGAAGGATCAGACAAAATACATTTTTCTACAAATCATAATTTAATTTTCAAGATAAGTTGGAAGTACAACTTTGGACTTCATATGAAATTAGAGTCCCTACTTTTTTTTTTTTTTTTTTGAGACACTCTCACTTTGTCGTCCTGGGTAGAGTGCTATGGCATCACAGCTCACAGCAACCTCAAACTCTTGGGCTCAAGCAATTCTCTCACCTCAGCCTCCCAAGTATCTGGGATTACAGGTGTCCACCATGATGCCCAGCTATTTTTAGAGACAGGGTCTCACTCTTGCTCAGACTGGTCTCCAACTCCTGAGCTCAAGGCCTACCTTGACCTCCCAGAGTGCTAGGATTATAGGCATGAGCCTCTAAGCCTGGCCAGGAGTCCTTGTTTTTAAGTGGACTCACTTGAAGACTGTGGTTTTCAACTTTAGCTGCACAGTTAGAATCAACTGGGCAGCTTTGAAAAATCCAGATGCCCAGGCTGATTAAGTAAGAATCTCCAGTAGAATCCAAGCCTCAGTAATGTTCAAACCTCTGTCCCTTCCCAAGGCAATTCCAATGTGAGCCAACATTGAGAATTGCTGGTTTAAAGCATTCTTTTCTAATTATTCTTTTTTATTTATTTACTTTTTTGAGACAGGTCTCACTCTGTTGCCCAGGCAAGAATACAGTGAGTGGTGTCATGATAATTCACAGCAACCTCAAACTCCTGGGCTCAAGAGATTCTCCTGCCTCAGCCTCCTGAGTAACTAGGACTACAGCTGTGTGCTTCCAGGCTCAGTTAACTTTTTAGAAATGTTTTATAAAGACAGGGTCTCGCTATGTTGCTCAAGCTGGTCTTAAACTCCTGAGCTCAAGCACTTCTCCCACCTGGAGCTCCCAAAATGCCAGAATTATAGGCATGAGCCACTACACCTAGTCATAAAGCATTCTTATCCTCAGATAACAAAGATCAGCTGTAACATCAGGAACCCAAACATTCTTTTTTTCTTTAGACAGAATCTCACTGTCACCCTTGGTAGAGTGCTGTGGCTCACAGCAACCTCAAACTCTTGGGCTCAAGCGATCCTCTTGCCTCAGCCTCTTGAGTATCTGGGATTATAGGTACCCAGCATGATGCCCAGCTATTTTTAGAGACAGGGTCTCACTCTTGCTCAGGCTGATCTTGACCTCCTGAACTCAAACAATCCATCTGCCTAGCCCTCCCAGAGTTCTGGGATTACAGGCATGAGCCACTGCACCCAGCCTTTTCTTTTGCTTTCTTAACCCAAGGACTCAGGGAGCATAAACAAACATGATATGTGCTCTTCTTTCCTGGACTCTCAAGGCAAATTCATCACAATAGAGGTCTACCAGAAGACGTACTCTTCTGGACCCAGCACCTTGGTGTCTAGTTGGTCCTCCTTTTGAGCTCTGAGTTGGGATTTCGGGCCCTGGAATGTGGTCACACTGGCTGGGCCCAGGGATGAGATGGATGCCAAGCTCTGGGCACTGGGTTGAACCTATTTCTGGGCTAGACCAACAGTTGTTCTGGGCACTGAGGCTGGGCTGGGTGGGCTGATTAGGAATGTCAACTATCACTCTGAGAACATGGTGACCATCCAGAGCCTGCTCTAGAGTAATGTCCTTCTTTAGATTAGTGGGCCCACAGCCACCAGAGCCTGCCCAGGACCATCAGTGGGGACTGCTATGGTCCAGAGCAGACAAATGTGAAGGAACTCTTCTGGAAGACCACAGAGAGCCCCTGCTGATGTCCTCCCCCTGGGGGAGGGACAGCTTTGGGATATCTGCCCCCTTCTCCATTCAGGACTGCAAACTTGGGAGGACTGGGTCTTGTGTGACAGTGTTAAATCCCAGATCTCTCTACTCTGGACTCAGTGTTTCTTGACTTGAAGTCAAAAACGCTAAATACAGAGCTGTCTTTGAGTGGCCCAGCAAAGCTCTGTCCAGCCTTTGGCCAAATTTGGCATAGCAGGTGGTCTAGGTCTGTTCCCTATGGAGGGTACAGCTCCTCGGGCTCCCTGTCTGGATTAGCCCTACATGGATACAAACACATGCAGGTACCCACATACACAGGTCTGCACGTGAAGCCGGGAAAAGGGAGACTGCACTCTGCAGCTTCCTGCTGGTTTCATCCTAAGCCCCATGCCCAGAGGACAGATAATAATGACATTAATAAGTGTCCCTTGTTAGCCCCCTTCTTGGTGTCTTGCACCTAAGAAGCACCTGTACTGCTTCTAAGAGCATTTTTCTAAGAGCTCAGGGTTTAGGGTTAGACAGATCTTGTTTTCTGCCTCAGTTTGCCCATCTATAAATGTATTTATTGAATTAACATACACTTGAATAATACTTACCATGTGCTAAGCACTGCTTGAAAGTACTTGACAAATATTGCCTCTGCACTCCTCATAAAAACCCAAAGAGGTATATACTGTTGTTCTCAGCATAGAGAGGAGGAAACTGAGGCACACGTAAGTTAACCAATTTGCACAGCCACATCCAAACCCAGCCGTTCTGGCTCCAATAAGTGATGCTCCTCAGCTACCCTACAACTGACAGTAGTGACTGCTTCACAGGGCCGTGAGGGAAACACCTAAATAGCCCTTAACCTGGTGCCTGGCAGAGTATCTCTAAACAAACAATGGGTGATAGGATTTCTTTTTAAACTCTCAACAATCTGGAGATCATGAACATTTTAACAATGAGAAGATCAAGGCTTAGGCAAATGAATAACTTGCCCAAAATCCCATGTCTCAGGATTTTCAGGACTCTGCTGTAATAAGGCCCCATGGACTGGGAGGCCTACAAACTGCAGAAGTTTACCTCCCACGGTTCTGGAGGCTGGAAGTTGAGATCAGGGTGCCAGAGTGGGGGGTTCTGGTGAGGCTTCCTCCAGGTTGCTGATTGACTTCTTCTCATTGTCATCTTCACAAAGGAGGAGGGTGAGAGCTCTATGAGATCCCTGTCATAAGGGCACTAATCACCTCCCAAAGGCCCCACTCCTAATATCATCATGTTGGGGGTTTCAACATATGACTCTGGGAGGGACACCAACATTTGGTCCATTGTACAAGGTCATCCAACTAGCAAGTTAGTGGTGTGGCAGAGATCGAAACTCAAGCCTGAGGGCTTGAAAGTTAGTTTTCCCACCAGTACACCACACCACCCTTCTAGAGGTCAGAAAGGTAACTGCTGAAGAAGAGGCAGCCTACGTTTCCCCCAGATCACAATCATCTCACCTGTTTGCCAAAATTCACAGCAAGCAGCCATATATTTCTTCATGATTGTTGGTGACCATGTTCCAGGCTCAGGGTGGAGTCCACACTGCTGGGATCCAAAAGGAGATATTTACAATGGGGATTCTGAGCCCCATGATCAGCTCAAGTAACTTGGAGATAGTATTTTACCTAGAGATAGAGGATAAGGGCTTTAAGAGTTACAGACACAAATGTCTCATTTTCCCAACTTCTTCTCTTCCCCTGTGTTTAGAAGCCACCCAAGCCAGGTAGGTCCTTTAGGTTGCCCCAAACCTGGTTGCCATAAGGTTACTCTCAACCCTAAGGAAAAGCTGAGCAGCTCAACCTCTTGATTTTCCAGAGATCCTAGTGCAGAAGAGGCAGCAAAGAGAGCAGCTGATGGACACAGTGAATCCACAGCACTGGACCCTCTTTCTCCCTGCAGGCCTCTCTTCTGTTCCTCAAACTCTCCAAGCCTTTTCCCCATCAGAGCCTTGGCACTTATAGTTGCCTCTGCCTAGAAGGCCCTTTCCATACTCTTCCTATGACTGTTTCCTTCTCTTTTGTCCGATCTGAGCTGAAACGTCCCCCACTCCTGATCACCCCGTCTACTGTTGCCTACCACCTGTCCTCACCCAGGGCAGCATCACCAACACATCATCCTGTGTCATATCCTTCAGAGCCTGGTCCTCGTGTTTATTTGTTTACCAGTCTGTAGTCGCTCCTCTCAGTGGGAATGTAAGTTGTGAGGACGAGGCCCTTCTCTGTCTTGGACACTAGTGAATTCCTAGGACCTAAAACAGATCTGCCCAGCCCACTTCTCTACCCTCTCCTGGATTCCCACACCCCCTCACCTCTCACCTGTGCCCACTGCATCTGTCCTCCAGCCCAACTACCATTAATCCTCTAAACTCCCAGAGCAACTCCAAGTTCACAAATGGGTTTTCTCTTGAGCATTGAGAAACACACCTTCCTTCCTCTGATTAGCTTCTAATTAACCTTCAGGTCTCAGCTTAGACACGGTTTCACTCAACATTCCATTAACAAAAATTATTCCACTGAGCTATCAGGTGAGAGAATTTTTGATGGTGGGGAAAATGCTTTTACTTTTAATCCTTTCCGTACTGTTTGAACTTTCTAACTGTGTACATAGATTCTTTTAATTTAAAAGGGATTATCAGGATGAGGGATAATGGACTGTTTCTTTTTTCCTTTGTTACATTTCTCCGCATTGAACAAATACCCTAATGAATGTTATTTTTAAAATGCCAGTAACTACAATGACTTAATTATTATAGCTTGGTTGTGTGGCTTACCATGGTACAAGAAACCACCATACTGAGTTCTTTCATTCATTCTAATTTATTTATTTATTTATTTTAGCAAATTGCTTTCCCCAAGACTTAGCCCCAAGTAGACTAATTCTATCACCAGGAAAAGAAATGGTAGTTTTATCCTATTTTTTTCCCCATTGCTTAGAACTCTTAATTCTGTTTTATTCCTTCTCGGGCTAGTTAGACCTTGCAGAACCATAGTAAATAATAGACGCAAGGTCTATCACGTAAATAGATGTAAACCATGGTTGGCATTCTTATCTCATTCTTGATTTTAGTAAGGATATTTCTAGGGTTTGTCCTCTCAGGATTATCAGACGTTACCTCTAGATTAAGGAATAAGTTCCAGCATTCTACAGCACAGTGGGTGAATACAGCTAACAATAATTTAATGTGTTTTTTTCTTCCTGAAAAGCTAGAAGGGAGGATTTTGACTGATAAATGTGTTAGGTGATGGATGTACTAATTACTCTGATTTGGTCACTACACGTTGTATGCATGTATCAAAATATCGCTCTGCATTCCATAAATATATACAGGTATTATGTGTCAACTAAAAATAAAAGGGGGAGAAAGAGAATATCAGTTTAAGGGTGGCACCCTTCCTCGTATGAAGGAAGTATTCTTCCACCATCTGAACCAGAATATTACTGGGAAAATCTTCCCAGAATGGGACTGGGTCACTACAAAGCCAGTTTCTGCAGCTATACTGCCACACCGCAGGACATCTCTCTTGGCTCTATCTTCCCTTCTAACTCTCTTCCTGGACTTCTGGGTCTGTGGATTCTCACAGCCCAGTTCTCACATCTGCCCTATGCTGGGTCCCCATCACCTCTCACTTGTAACCACTGGATCGGTCCCCCAGACCAACCACCATCAATCCTCTTCCTGGTTTGCATCATTCCTGATTTCCACTTCGCTCAGCTCCATTGCCTTAGCTTCAAGCCGTGCTAAGACGGGGCTTGTCTCTGTATCCCGACTTCATCCTTGCAGTCTGTATGTTTTCACCATCTCTCTTGGTTCCATCTTCTGCAGGTGGTGGGCAAGTCCAACCTCATTCTATTTTTCTTAGATTTACTGTTATGGGGAACTACTCCCAAGAAAATGTGAACGAGAAGAAAGAACAGCATGATCTCAGTTTTGCAAAACCATTTGTGTATGAAAGCTCAGGGAAAAAAGCCTGGAAGGAAATATGTAAAAATGCTAAGTAGTGGTTATTCGTGGGAGCAAGCAATATGCTGCGTATATGAATGGCCAAGTTCACTTTCTGGTGAGTGTATGACTTGAGATGCCAGCAGTTTCATTTTCAATATGGAGTCTTTCTTGGAGGAATTCTTGATTCTCTTTCCTTTTATATTGCTTCTGAAAATCTCACCATGGTGCCAATATATCTAAAATACCTACCAAAACCAATGGTAATAATAGTTATAATTTATTGAGTTCTTACTCTGTGCCAAAGTCTGTAATAAATGCTTTACGTCATTGCCTGATTAAAAGATTTATATGTAAAGTGCTGAAAACAGCAACTGGTGCTGAACCATGATTACTGCCTCAATTACTTCTTATGGCAACTTCATGAAGTTACTATTATTATCTTGGTCTGTAGAAGAAGAAACTCAGGTTTGGAGGTAATTCACTGTAGGTACCATAACTAGTAAGTGGCTGAGTCAGGATTCATACCCAAGTGTGCAACCAAAGACTGGGCTGTTACTAAATACATTTTGGTTCAGGGATTGTAAACTCAAATATCTATAGGGCCAGGTAAATAACATGGATACAAATGGGGATTTTAGTCAACTGAGGAGTTTGTACCCAGTCTAAAGAAGCCCACTGATGTCCGGCCACAAGGGGCTGTTGCCACATAGAAATGTTGGAAATTGCTCCCTCCCCATTTTTTTTTGAAACAGAGCCTCAAGCTGTCGCCCTGGGTAGAGTGCTGTGGCGTCACAGCTCACAGCAACCTCCAACTCCTGGGCTTAAGCAATTCTCTTGCCTCAGCCTCCCGAGTAGCTGGGACTACAGGTGCCCACCACAAAGCCTGGCTATGTTTTGGATGTAGTTGTCATTGTTGTTTGGCAAGCCCGGGCTGGATTTGAACCTGCCAGCTCTGGTGTATGTGGCTGGTGCCTTAGCCACTTGAGGTACAGGTGACAAGCCACCCCTCCCCATTTTTAAAGAGAAACTGCAAATTAGGTTTTCATGTGAAATATACTGAATTTTAGATTGTAGTGATATATTTAATTAAAAAACAAGATAGGCTATAAAATATTACAGGTAAAAAAATCAAAGCAAAAAGACCTACAAAATCACAAAAAAGTCTATAGCCCAGATTTGCCCAAGAAGTTGAATATTATCTCCTTTAGAAGCCCTAGCCTGCATTATGACTGTGTCCTCCATCCCAGAAAGGCCTAACCTTTCCTTTCCTTTCCACTTTTGCCATTATAGGACAGAAACTTTAGGCTAGGGATCAGCAAAATTTTTCTTAAAGAACCAGAGAGTAAATATCTTCAGGATTGCTGTCTCTGTCACAAATACTCAAGTCTGTCACAGTGGCATGAATGCTGCCATTGAAGCTATGTAGACAATGGGCGTGACTGCATTTCAATAAAACGTTACAGATGCTGAAATTTGAATTTCACGTATCTTTTCTTATATGTCACAAATAGTATTCATCTTTTGATTTTTTTTCCCCAGTCATCTCTACAAAAGGCATTCTTAGCTCACAGGCTGTACAAAAATGGATGGTGCCCAACTCTTGACCATTAGAAACTGGTGACTGTGTCTCCAGGAACCACTGGTATTTGCTGGTTCTTTGTTCTAGTTTCAACCTGCCTCAAGTCACCTTGAGCAAGCCTGTTTCACAAGCAGATGCTGGCATGCACGTTGTTCCTAATTCCCACGGGGATGAGGAAGGGTCTGTTTTAGGAGCCTTCCCATTCCATTGTCACCTGAACCTTTCTTCCTGTGAGATCTTTCAAGGAGTAAACAGCTAACAATGAGATGACACTACTATGTCTCCCTTCACTAGTGGCCCCTGCCACACCTCATGATGGAGAAAGCATAGCTGATGGGAAAACTGCTGTCCTTTTGGGGGGACGGACCACGAAGCTATCATAAAGTCACCGTACAACACTGAAACTCATCGAAGAGAATGCAATTCTAGCGTGGTTAGAAAGTTTAGCTTTGGAGTCAGGCAGATCCACACTGAAGGGTATCATTTACTATCTGTGCCCTTGGGTAAATCACTGGACTTGGCTAAGCCTCAGCTCCCTCAGGGATCTTAACACCAGGGACCTTATAGGACTGTTTCGAGAGCTAAAGAGGATACAAGATGTAAAATTATTAGAATGTTACCTGGTACATAACAAGTGCAAAGTGTGTGTTGCTCATGATTTATTACCCAGTCAACTAAAAGGGGATGGGGCTTAAAAACAGTGACTGAAACTCTACAACCTGAACAAGAATAAGTAAGGCCTTTTATCAATATCAGGGAAGAAATTATGGGTCTGTATTTCTTCTAGGACTTTCCTTGCATTTTCTCTCCTGAACCCTATTCTTGGTCCTGAGTCTATTCCTTGCCTGGTAAGCAGAACATCAGAATCAAGGAGATGTTGTACATATTTCATTACATTTATAATGAAATATCCCTGGCTTGGTGTCTACTTGTAGTAGGCATTAAATACATGGAAATTTTATTATTATTAATAATAATATTCACTATAATAGTAGACATCATAATAATGGCTACCACTCATAGTGCAATGATGAAACCACAGGCTTTGGAATCTGGATTCCACCACTTACCAGCTGGGATACCTTTGTCACCTCTGTGATGCACCATTGTATTGTCCAAAGACAAGAACTCAACCTCTGTAAAATAATTTAAAGAGGTAAATGCTGAGCTGAGTGTGTGTGCCCATGGCCCAGACAGCCATACCCAAGAAACCATGAGCAAGGGGTCTTGTGTGGTTGGGTTATAGTCTGGTATTATACATTGCAGGGAGACAGAATTACATGTAAAGTCATAAATCAGTACATGGAAGGCACACATTGGTTTGGCCTGAATAGGCAGGACATCTCGAAGAGGGGCATTACAGGTTATAGCTGGGTTTAAAGATGCTTTGTTTTGCAATTAGTTTTAAAAAATGAAACTTTGTCTAAAGGCTTGGAATGTTTTAAGTTCAGATAAGAAAGTCTGCTGATCAGAGACAAGCCACTGGACCTGTATCAGACATACACCCAGATTCAATTGATGTGTGAAATACATTAATGGCCTTCGGGATTGGTTTAAGCTTTGTCTTGTATAGCCTTAGGCCTGTTAATGAGTTATACAAAGGATATCTCCGAGAATAGAAGGGGGCACGAGAAGGAGTGTCTGACCTCCCTTCTCATGGCCAGCAACTCAGCTTTAAGGTATTCCTAGGCTCCTCTTGGGCCATTCAGTAAGCTGGGGAGGGAGGGTTGCTTAAGATTTTATTTTAGCTCACAATCTCATCATTAAACATCAATTTTAAATGGCCTTTATCTCCTGGAGCAGTAAACAAGAGTAAATGAGATAAAGAATACGAAGTTTCAGTTATGGGCCTAGCCATTATTGTGATGAGCCTAGAGCTTTGCAAAAGTTATCTCATGTTCATGTATGGCCTATTTCACTTACATATAACTGCTCTGAACTACAAGCCCAGATCTGTCTGATTCTGAAACTTGTCCACTTTTCACGACACCATGCTTGCCCCTCCCTCTTTTCCATGTTGACCTTCTAGTCAAGGACAAGGACAAGAATGCATCATTTCATGCTGTGTTGTGGTGAGAAGTCTAGAAAATTGCTGGTTATTGATAAGAACTGGCAGAGCCTTTAACTGCCTCCAGAGATTGGTTAACTGGCTAGTTAACCAACACCCACAAGGATTATCAAATGCTCACACATGAGTTAAATCAAGTTTTTGCTAAAGGAAGGAAAGGAAGTATAGGCAGAAGGCAGACAGTAGTTCCAAGATGTAGCAAATCTCTGGCTCTGGAGAGACTGAGCCACACAGCAAGAGACAGTGTGAGCTGTGCTCCTTGGGGAGGGCAGCGAGGGAAGGGAAAGGGCCTGTGGTGAGATGTGAGCACTCCTGGGGATGGCGGAGTATGCTGGAATGCCTGGATTCAGATCTTTTTTTAAAAAATTATTTCTTATTAAATCATAAATGCGTAGATCATGTATACATTAATGCATGTATGGGGTACAATGTGCTGATTTTATATAGAATTAGGAGCGTTTACATGACACTGGTTAATATAAACATCATCTCATTTACTTAATTATTGTGTTAAGACATTTATACTCTATACTTAATAAATCCGACAATTACCCTTGCATTATGCACCATAGGTGTGATTCAGATCTTGATTGCAATTCTGCCTCTGGCATGTACCCGAGTGATTGCAAGCAGAATTCTTAAGTTTCCTCATCTGTCAAATAGGAAGATAAATTGCAGTACTTAAATTCCACCTGCTTTTTCCTTCACTAATCAGCGGAGAGGAGGAAGGTAAGAAGTTAGTCCTCATAATTGGCACTTCTGTTTCCTGGTTTTTTACCCTTCGAAGTGGGTCTCAACATCATACAAATTCTAAGCAGCAGCAAATTTTAGTCTTCTGCTTTTTATTGTTTGTTTTGCCCCTCCTGGTCTCCTTTCTGTGCTCTAGAGAAAGAGGGTGGGTTTACCTTAGGCACAGCCTCCAGCAACCAGGAAAAGGATCTGCAGCAGGGAAGGGGGAGGACCACCCAGGCTGAGCCCCAGAGGCTCTGTCTCCTCCCCCTGGCTCAGCACCCGGTTTGTTTCCACAGGGGCTTTCCGAGGTGTGTGCAAGAAAATCGATCACTTCCCTGAAGATGCTGACTACGAACAAGATACGGCTGAGTATCTCCTACGTAAGTCTCCCCAACCCCCAACCCTGGTGGGAAGGGAAGGGTGGCTGCCACCACCTGGCTTTCTCTGAATGTGAGGTTCCTCAGTCTCTATGCCTGGAAGTGGATAAACACGCAAAGGAGCTTCAGATGCCACGAGGCAGAGACATTCAAATGGTTCTGATATCTCAGTCTCTTTAGTTTCAATGAACGAAAAAAAGAAAGAAAAAAAAAACTGGGTAAGTCAAAACCAAAAGGTTCTTTTTGGTCTGCTTAGGAGAAAAATCTCAGTAAGGAATTTTCTTGAACTTGAATACATGTTTTCACCTTCCCCAAAGGGTTGACTTGAGGTGCTAATGGGCACAGTGCTAATGGGCGCAGTGCTAATGGGTGAGGTGCAGTGTTAATGGGCATGGTCCCAAGGGCAAGGCCTGGGAGAATAAATACAAAACAAATGTCACCTCTCCTTTGACTTCCCTTCAGCATCAGTTCCCCTGGGATAGGGCCAGTGCCTCCATTTCAAGGTCAGTCACCTGGATATGACATGAACTGTCACAATTACAGCTCGTGAGAGCTAGGAGAGTGTTGTGGCTTTGCACAAGGCATCTGGAATCAGCTTTGACCCTGGCTTGACTCCCTGCTAGCTGGGTTGAACCCTGGGCAAGTTGCTTTGCCTCTCTATTTCTTAAATGTCTTCATCTATTCTGAAATGGAGATTATAATATCATCTATCTGACAGGGTCACAAAAATGAAATAAGCTAGTGCATATTACTCTTAGCTCCAGGCCTCATGTGCAGTCACGAGGCAGTATGTGTTAGCTCTTGCTTGTTGTGTGGGATTAGCAATAGCAAATTTCAGCTCCCGGCATGGCCTTCCATTGGTTCAGGCACAGAGAGAACAAGGCTTGAGATTTAAATGTGATTTCTTCAACAAGAATATATATCTAGTTCATGCGAAAGGGAAAATGCTAAGACATCGACTACTTTGCTATTTAGGAATGGGAAACTTAAGATTTTTTTCCTTCCTGCCATTATAAAACTTTAAGTAATTGTCCTAGTCAGATTATGTTTGTAACTCATGGCTTAAGAACAGTGTTTTTAAAATTAAAATCATTTTGAGCTTTAATCATGCCTGGTAGTCTGCAGATGGCTGTGCGTCTTAATCACGGTAACAATATAAGCGGTATGGTCAATGTGAAAGGAACAGACGTTTTCAGCCTAACTTTTTAAACACAAACATATCATTTAATTCCTTTTTGGTCCTTATCCATCCACTAGAATTTATTCAAACCCTTTGCATCAGCAGCTCAAAAAGATTCCGTGTAGGAATCAAAACTCACATGTCAAGATGTAGCCTCGCCAAACTTTGGGGAATCCCACAAATTGCTCGGAGTTCCTCAAAAGAGAACAGCTTTATAGCCGTCACAAATGGAGTTTTAACAGAATGCCCATAGTTTTTCTTTTTCTTTCCTACTTTGATAAAATATCTTAATGTTTGCCCTGTTGGAGAGGAAACAGAACTATGACTTCTATTTCACAACTTACAAAGCTGATTTTGGAAGTTCTTCTGAGAGGTCAATTGTTTTTCCAATAAGTATTCTTTTTTCTTTCCCCTTTGGGTAGATGGGGTCCTCTGTTCCTCCATCTCTCCTCACTCCCATTCAACAGTCCACCTAAGCTTCACCAATAGCCACAGAATCCAGCTAAGGTTAAGGAGGGGCCTTAGCAATCACACAGATTTCCTGCTGGGAATTTTGGAATCCATTCCTGACCCAGCCACACAGCTCCAGAAGCATGTTCCTGTGGGCGTGTCCTGCCTATCCAGTGTTTATGCTGCCAGTTCACTGCAGTGATCTCTGTTAATGGACAAAACTAAACTCTGTAAAATAATTTTAAAAAGCTTATTCTGAGTCAATAGTTAACTAAGTGACCATAGTCTGAAGAGTTCCTAAGAAAGTGGTCCTGAGGTGGTTGGGTTAGTTTTGCACATTTCAGGGAGACAGAAATTGCAGGTAAAATCATAAATCCATATATGAAATGTGTATATTGATTTGACCTGAAAAGGTGGGCTATCTTGAGGCAGGGGGCTTACAAGTCATAGGCAGATTTAGAAATTCTTTAGTGGGAAGTTGGTAAGAAAGTTAAGCTTTGTCTAAAATTTTGTAGTCAATAGAAAGAATGCCTAAGTTAAGCTCAGGTGCTCTACTATCTGTCATGAGATACCATGCCAGCAGAAAAGACCTGTTCAACCAGATTATATGAATTTTAAGGCATGGACTTAATCCTTGCCTTCATGGCCTTACATCTTATTTATAATGTGGTATTTTATTGACATAAAGAGTCTATTTTGTCAGACCCTATTTCATTAACATTAACATTGGTCAATTGTGTCTAGACTCTGAAAGGGAGGGGGCATAATGAGGCATGTCCAACCTCCCTTTCCTTCATGGCCAAGAACTCAGTTTTAAATTTTTTTTAGGGGGGCACCCTTGGGCAGGAGGGGGCCCATTCAGTTGGTGGAGGATTAGGATCTTATTTTTAGTTTATGCCCTCAACCCTGGTGAGACCGAGATTCTGCATGTTGATTTATCTGCTATTTTCTCCTTTTGTGCTCTTTGGGGTAGATGACAGCTTAAAACCACAGCAGATGGCTTAATAGCCCACAAGTTCTGCTGACTAGAAACTCCAGGATACAGCCCTGGACTCAGTGAAATATAACTCAGACCCTGCTGGTGGGAAATCATTCAGACAAGCCCACGTTCCCATCCTTAAGACCCTAACTTAGCCCAAGACAGTTTGGGGAGGAGAAGTGGAAAAGAAGGAAGATAGTAAAGCCATTTGATTATGAAGCCATCACAAGTTTAGAGAGCTAAAAACAAATGCAGAGTGGACTCCAACTGACTGAGGAGAAAATGGCAGCCAAAAAGTTCTGTCTAAGGCAGACAGCTGTAGCCAGAGTTTATAGAATCTGATTACCTTTCATCTGTGGGGCACAGAGTGGAGTCTGGCCACCAGTGGGTTGCCAAGTGGTTACTGATCTATTTGAGAAACAGTCACATTTACATATCTCATAGCCTCAATTTCATTTCCATATATATACAATAGAAACTCCATGGTTGACCACCTCCCTACATTGACCACCTCCTTATGTTGACCTAATTTTCATAAATTGGACATACACCACATGTACTCAACGCACGTTCCTTATGTTGACCACCTCCATATATTGACCAATTTGTCAAGTTTCCTTGGGTGGTCAAGTTTCAGAGATTCTACTGTACTGTTATAAACAATACAGTTCAATAGCTCCGAATGTTCAGATCATTTCTTTAGGTCACACTTCAAAGGTTAATCATACCTTGAAACTTTTTTTAAAAATATAATCCCTTGGCAGTGGTTATGGGACACTAGCCACATGCAGCAGGGCTGGTGTGTTTAAATCTGGCCTGGGCCTGCTAAACAACAATGACAACTACAAAAAAAAAAAAAAAAAAAGAATAGCTGGGCATTGTGGCAGATGCCTGTAGTCCCAGCTACTTTGGAGGCTGAGGCAAGAGAATTGCTTAAACCCAAGCATTTGAGGTTGCTGTGAGCTGTGATGCTACAGCACTCTATCAAGGGTGACATAGTGAGACTCTTGTCTCAAAAAATATATATAATTTCTTTTTTATCAGTTATACTCATTACAATGAATATTTAAATAATTCATAGCAACACACAATACAAATGATCCCCTTCAATGGTTAATCACAAGATCCAAATGGGTCTTGAAACCAGTTGAAGCAGATCCAACCTTAATATTTGTGGGGGCTCCCCAGGCCAAGGATCTAAATGGAAACCCACAGGTCATTTGTGTAAATTGTTAGAAATTACAAATAAGTTGCACCCATGGCTGGGTCTGTTATATCCACCACACCAAATACCCCAGAGCTGACTCCCTGGAATTGCCCCTCAAGCAGGGGACTAAAACAGCCATAGAAGGCCAGCTCTGCCTCTGGCAAGCCTACAAGGTAGCAAAGATCTGCAGCACAGCTGAGGCAGGCCGGAGTAAGCAAGGACACAGATCTAATCATCCCCAGGGGGTTGAGGTGGCCGGGATCCCCTCCCCCATGTTTGGCTTCTCCCAGCAAAATTTCTAGACAGAAACCATCCCCCAACGCTCACCATCACAGCAGAGGAGTGGGAAGAGCACAGTTGTCTGGGACCCTGGGCTGCCTGAACCCCAACACTGGGTGCTTTGAGGTAGCTATTTTGAAACCAAAGCAAGGACTCTTCCATCCTCTCGTCATTAAGAGAACTTCATCCCTATGTGTCCCCAGCTCCATGCTCCAGTCTCCCCATCGCCCCTCCCAGGCAATCCCCATGGGCTAAATCAGTTACCAAGCTTTCAGGAAACTTAAAAAATAACCAAGCAAAAATGGCACTGTGGAAAGAGCTTGGCAGTAGAAGTCTGAGCATTGATGTGCAGTAGCAAATGGAAAGGGCTGGAGCTAAATTATCGGGAAAACACACAGTGCATGTGCAGGGTTAGAGCCTTGAATGGCACCCCAAGTAATGTGAACTGCTTTGAATTCATTTCCCCAAAATGAATTCATGGTCCTTCCTACCCCAACCCTATGCTGCCACTCCTCCTGCAGTTGCCCCAGCATTCACTCAACGACTGAGACCAAACACGGCTCAGCACACCAGCAAATTCCTTTGGCTTTGCCTTCAAAATATAAAATACACTGTGACTCTAACCAGGTCTCACCACCTGCGGTCTACCGCCCCAGGCACGGTGGGCTCACGCCTGGGTTCTTGCAGTCCTATCTGTCAAAAAGGGCCCCTCCCTCAGAAGGGCCCCACCCTTGGGTCAATGTTCTGCTGTCATCTTCTTGAAATCCGTAACAAATCTGGAACAAGAGGCTGCATATTTTTATTCTACACAAGGCCCTGTAAATTACATAGCTGGTCCTGCCTGTTGTCTCTGCTAGAACCTTAGTCCCGTGAAGACGTGGCCCCTGGAGTTTTTGTACATCAGTGAGCACAGAATTCATCCACCTAGTACATTCTGGCCTAGACCCACCAGGAAAAACTCTTACCCTGGTTCAGTAAATACTAGGATCCCCTCCCAAGTCCTCCCTGCCAGAACCTTAAGGCCTGTTCCCAATCCAGAAACTAAGGAGTAAATGCAGGGGCTTTCTGGACTGTATCAGTTCCTCACCACTGCCCATTTTGAAGGGCAGAGCCTGTGCCTTGTGGCTGTTAAACATTTCAGCCAGTCCTCAGCACCTGCCACAGCACCTGGTATCTAGGAGGTGCTCAAGAAATATTTGCTGAATGAATAAATAAATACACGTGCTCATTCAGTGACTAACAGCATATTAGAAGCATAGTGCCAAACTCTGCAAATGTAGGTGTGTGCTGGAAGGGCTCTCTGCCTTTGAGTGATGTCTAGTCTGAGAAAAGTCCCCGTGTACAAGGCTGGCTATGTAATTTACAAACAAAAATCCTGAGATCCTGGTTCAAAATGCGGGCCAAAAAAAAAGGCTTTTCCTTTTCTCTGTGATCCTCTTGTGACCTGTCATGGTGTTTTTAATTTGTTGTTTAATGTCGCACTCCCCTGGGTGCAGAGACACTCTCCAGGTGAGTGCAGACATTCCCAGGTGCCTGGAGCTTGCACATAAACCTGATTTCCTGTGTTTGTGCCCAGACCTCCACCAGGCACAGGGCGGTCACTGGGCTGAGACAGGGGAGTGGGCTGCTGAGGGAGTGCCAGGGAGGCCTGTAGGCGGACAGGTATTGGTGGGGGATGGCAGGTGGTGAGGTGGGGAGGTGAGTGATGGGTGTGGGGTGCGCTCCAAACCTCCAGCACATGCACCATTGTCCACTCAGACTCAAATTCAAGGATACAATGTTAAGACTGTCAGGATGGTGACTGCAAAGCTCTGAGCATAAGCATGAGCCTCCTTCCAAGTAGGAGGCCCAGAGCGACTGCACTGGTCTCATGCCCCCATTAGACTCAGGCTCTGTTCTCCCATCTCTGAGCTGACTTCCCCTGGGGCAGCCCTGCCCACAGTGGGCAGAGTCAGGGCTGGCTGGGTATAGGCGAAGCCTCTCCCTTCTCTCCACAGGGGCTGTGAGGGCTTCCAGTGTCTTCCCCATCCTCAGCGTCACACTGCTGTTCTTCGGCGGGCTCTGTGTGGCAGCCAGCGAGTTCCACCGCAGCAGACACAATGTCATTCTCAGCGCGGGCATCTTTTTTGTCTCTGCAGGTGAGTGTCTGGCCGCCAGCCCTGAGCTTTTCACAGACACCAAACCAAGCCCTGGGCTGTGTGGAGGAAGCCAGCTTATTCAGGGATCCCTCTGGGGAAAAAGCAAAAAAATGTACAAGTTGTAGGGCTAAGGATCAGAACGCAAAGAATTTCATTAGAACCAAAGATGCTGAAACTCCAGCTAAGGGTGGCATGAAGCAACAATGGGGAGAGAACATAGTGTCAGGGTCAGTTGAGAGAGAGGAAGAGAGAGAGAGAGACTGATTAACAGACGAGTGTATGTGTACGCTTGTACACGTGCTATACTGAGTCCATGTGTTTTAAAGGACTCCACCTTTCTGTTCGCTTCGGCACGTTCATAAACTATCTCTGGCCCTTAGTAATATGTGTTTACCAGATAACTATTGTTTACATCTTTGTAAGCACCCCAATTCTATTAATATCCAAAGTGTCTCTGGGAACACGGTGAAGAACCACAGTCCAAGGTGCCCTCAGGGAGGACCATCCCATCAATTGCAGACCCAGAAGGCGACCCAGGATGGCTCCAGGAGGATGAGAGACATTCTACAAAAGAGAGTCCTGTTCCCTGCCTTCACTCTCCTCCTTCCTCCAGCCCTCCTCTGGTGCCCTCATCTGCCTTGACTTCCTCTGGTTTTCATCTTTCCTTTCATCTCTTTACCATCACTTTGCACCCCACCCCTCTCGAGGCAGATCAATGCCATCTGGATGAAATGTTTTAGAGAAGCAAAGAACAAGGCAGAAATGGGGGGAGCTGGTGCTTGACTCTTTGGTGATGACCTTCAAACTTTGCACAGAATATTCGAGATAGGAACAATGCAGGTGAGAAGGAGAGGCTTGCCCTTCTGGATTTGAATCCTGGCTCCACCAGTGGGACCTGGGGAAATACGACCAACTCCTCGTAACTTGGTTTCCTTGATTGCAACATGGCAAATAATAATAGTACCCATTTCATGGGGTTGTTGGAAGCAGACCATACATAAAAAGCACAATATTATTTTCTACTATTGGAAAAGCAATAACAACATAGTTCCAAAGTCCTGGCACTCTATAAGACCTTGCTTAGGTTCCTTCTTCACTGTTTTCCCTTCTGTGAAAGGAGAAAGTAAGACTATCCAGCCCTGAGTCTCTAGGACCAGACTCAGGCGGCAGAGCAGGGAGAAAGCTGCCATCTTTCCCCCTGGGAATGTGATCAGCCCAAAGGTGGTGGTGGCCAGATGTTAACAACTGGCAAATCCAACAACTTGTCTGGCTTTGAGGCACATGCCTGTCACTGGTGGCCCCATCCACACATAGGCTCTGCTGGATCCAGAGGATCAGCACCAACATTGAGCTGATGTGAGAATTTCTTACAAACAAGAGAAGATCATTATTTTGTTCCCCAAAGGGATTGTTAGGGAAGAGTATGTCACCAGCAACTTTCTTCCTACAGGAGGTCGTGTGCAGGATGGCAAGCAGATTAGATACATAGGAACTAGAAAGCTTGCGGGTTTGTGGACAAAACTCTAACAAGAAGCCAGAAGTTTGGGGTCTAATACTCAACCCCTCTACTAATCTGCCCAAGGACCCTTAAGAGCCTCAGTTTTCCACCTCTAAAATGAAAGGGTTAGAAAATTCAGCACTTTCTAAGGCTCTTTTTTGCTCAGCTATTCTTAAGGTTTGCAGTTTCAGGCAAGCAATCAAGAACCTATTACTGAGTACCTGCTATGTGCCAGGTTCTGTGCACAGAGCCCAAGAACATGTCCTCTGAAGCCAGGATGCTTGGTGCAAAGCTTAGCTCTGCTATTACTCCACTGTGTAGCCGTGGGCAAGTCACTTAGCCTCTCTACGCCTCAATTTCCCCATCTGGAAAATGAGGATAATAACAGCCCCACATTCTGAAGTTGTTAAGAGGATTCAATGAGGGAGGCGCCTGTGGCTCAGTGAGTAGGGCGCCGGCCCCATATACTGAGGGTGGTGGGTTCAAACCCAGCCCCGGCCAAACTGCAACAAAAAATAGCCGGGCGTTGTGGCGGGCGCCTGTAGTCCCAGCTACTTGGGAGGC
>CAUYQV010151289.1:0-10846 GCA_963574575.1 Galagoides demidoff | reverse complement strand
CATAGAGCCCCCAAACCATTACAATAATCAAAAGTCACAGGTCACAGCTCACCATAACAGATATAATAATAATGAAAAAGTTATAAATATTGTGAGAATTACCAAAATATGATGCAGAGATATAAGGTGAGCAAGTACTATCGGAAAAATGGCACCAAAAGCCTTGCTTGATCCAGGGATGTCACAAACCTCTAATTTGTTTTTTTTTTTTTTTTTTTGAGACGGAGCCTCAAGCTATCCCCCTGGGTAGAGTGCCATGGCTCACAGCAACCTCCAACTCCTGGGCTCAAGCGAGTCTCCTGCCTCTGCCTCCCAAGTAGCTGGGACCACAGGCGCCCGCCACAACGGCCGGCCATTTTTTTTTTTTTTTTTTGGTTGCAGCCATTATTGTTGTTTGGCGGGCCAGGCTGGGGATTCGAACCTGCCACCACCTTAGGTGTACGTGGCTGGCGCCTTAGCCGATTGAGCCACAGGCGCCGAGCCCAAACCTCCAATTTGTAAAAAACACAATATCTAGGAGCAGGATGTCAGACTAGAGACATCTTATCAGGTACTTGTGGTGAGACAAGTGAGAGAGGACTCTAGCCACCTCTGCCTGGGGGATCCTGCCCAGACATATCACTCTGGGGGTACAGTGAAGTAATAGGGGATTCCAGGAGCCAATGAGGAGGTCAGGAGCTAAGGAAGACAGGCACAGAAGGCAAACAACTGGGAACAGGCAGAGGCTGGCTGGCACTCCAGTGAAAGACTAGGGACAGAAAAGGGCTTTTTGTTCTTAGACTGTGCTGCTTCTGGAGCTTCATTGGAAGGGCTTAAGCAAACAAGTAAACTTGAACAGTGTCTGGCAGCCAGGATTGAATCACCAGGTGGGGTGGAACTCCCATCTGCTTTAAAAGCAGGATGCCACCATTATGGGGGGATGGTGACCTGGGAGGAGCAATCCTCAGGGTCCTAGTGTACGGCTGGAGCTGGAACTCCTGTTAAGCTTGGGAAGCTGTCTTGAAGTGAGTTGAATGGCTCTCGCATCCTTGGGAAAGCCATTTTGTTATCAGGAGGCACTGATTGGAAGGTCAAAATGTGTCTCCTAAGAAATCTGACAAGCGCCAGAAACAATTTAACACTGTTGGAAGGACTTCAAATTGATACAACCTCTATGGAAGAAGTATGGAGGATCCTCAAAGAAGTCAAATTGACCCTCTCATTTGATCCTGAAATCCCAGTACTAGGCATCTACTTAGAAGAAAAAAATCATTCTATCATAAGGACATTTGCAGTAGATTATTTATTACAGCTTAATTTACAAGCACCAAGATGTTATAAAAACCTAAATGCCCATCATCCCAGGAGTGGATTAACAAACTGCAGTGTATGTATACCATGGAATGTTAGTCAGACACTCAAAAAGATGTTTTGTATTAACCTGGATGGAGCTGAAACTTACTCTTTTTAATAAGAATGGAAAAACAAGTCTCCAAAATACTGGATACTAATATGAACCTGTAGACAATCTAATATACACCCAAACAAGAGAAACACTCAATTCAATTCAAGTTAGGGGAGGGGAAAGGAAAGAGGGTGTACAGGGGAGGTGGAGAGGGGATTGGTGTGCTCCCACTTAATGGGCACAATGTAAGGGTATATGGCACACATTACAATAAAATGAAGAATGGCTGTATTTCCATAGCTGTCTTAACTATACTGTTTTATATTCATCCTCCCTTTCTTAGTTCACTTTTCTGATAGTGGCATAGTCAGCTTAGGATGCTATAATAAAAATTGCCATAGATTGGGTGATTTAAACAATAGATATCAGTTTCTCACAGAACTGGAAAGTTCAAGATCAAGGCTTTTCAGAGTAGGTGACTAGTAAAGGCATTCTTCTTGGTTTCCAAACAATTGTGTTTTCATTGTATCCTCATATAGCAGAAAAGAGAGAGAGGAAGCCAGCTCTCTTGTGTGTCTTGCTAAAAGTGCATTAGTCCCATCAACAGTGCTCCACCATTATGGCCTAATTGCCTTCCAAATGCTCTATTTCTAAATACCATCACATGGGGATTAGGGCTTCAGCATAGGCAGTTGATCTCATTTATTCAGTATTGCAGATAACTGTAAGTCATGAATTTATAATTTGTGACAGAAAAAGTTCTGGAAAGTAGAAAATTTAATCAGACAAGTAGAATTGGTTTCTTTCATTTATAAACCAGTATATTTATTTATATTGATATTTTTCTCTTACTTTTCTGATTGTTTTCCTGACTCGTTAAATATAGATTTTACTAGTGTGAAGCATATTTTAAGACTGAAAATATAACTTAAGAAGCAACTTGCTTGCCTAACATTATATAGTGTCACAGAGAGGTATTTAGAGAGCATAACTTAGGCAACTTAGACAGAAAATACCATTACCAATTATATGCATTGGTTAATGTGGGCTATGGTAATTTGAATTTGGGATGATTCTTTATTAGTCAACATAAGGTCCCTGAATGCATTAGCTCTTGTTATAAAGAGACATTTAACAATAACGAAACTTGGAAAGTATGTCCTATTTTTAGGTGAAAAATATTCGTGAAGAAAACTGAGTTTCTAAAATGTGTGTGTGTTTTTGTGTATGTTTAAGGGAAAATCATGAAAAATTACCTTAAATGATCCTGAGAAACATTGTTGTAAAGTATAATAATATTCATTAAATCATACTACTGCATTATGAACATTAACTTAATCCCTTGCCAAAGCTGGGACATCCATTCTCATCAGAATGTAATTGTAGAATGAAAATTCTCAGAATGCAAATATGTGTTCTGACTGCTGCCAGAAAGAGACAAATGAGTGGAAAGAAAAAAAGGAATATAACTTCATAGAAAATATATGATGTTGATGGATAGTTTGGGGAAAAGAAATAGAGATGAGATAAGTAGGTTTTAATGCTCATTCCTTGCTGATGTTATTGTCATTAACTTGAAATATTTAGGTTTATAATGTATTTTGACTAGAAAGTTGTTATAATATATTCTTATCCTTGTGAATGCAGCTTGCACATGTAAAATGTTTGAGGACATCTGGCATAATTTTATTCACATATGACTTGCAGCCATCTTGACAAGTTAGCCAACAATAAGACTCCATAGCTCTGGAAGGTTTAATTATTAATATGTATAAAAATATTATGAAAGTATAGAAATAAAATATTTCTCTTTGCTTCCTATAAAGATCAAGTTCTCTCAGCTGCTCAATATCAGAACAGTTTAGAGAGAGGACTATTATTTATGACAAAATTCGAAGTTGTTCCTTTTTGGCTTGGTTTACTGCCAAAGAAGAACCTTGATTGTTTAGACAATAAAACCAGTGTCCCAACTCAATCTCATTTCTAATGGGCTGCTTACAAATGCCTTTAAACAGTGATGCTGGGTAATATCCTTAAACTGCAAAGCCTCAGATGACCTTTCCAGATTTCATCTTATCTATTCTCTAGCTTACCTTTCTTTCTTTTTCCTAACAAGGTTTTAAGTTTCTCTTTTGGGACCTTTGATTCCTCTTCAGTAACTTTTGTTCAGTCTGAGTGTCTGTGATGTATTATACTTGCCTTCTGAGCCAAGTTTTATTCACAATAATAACACATAGTGAATATGTTGTACCTGCCGGGAATAATACTACATGCTTTACATGCATTAGTTCGCTTAAGGCTTACTAGTCCCCTATGAATTAGGTAGTATTGTCTCCCAATTTTATAGATTAGAGGACTAAGACTCAAAGAGGTGAATGCTTTATATAAAGCTATAGTCAGCTGGATCTCAAACCCAAGTCTGTTTAGCCCCCAAATTATGCTTAACTCTGCTAGACTCCCTCTAGTGCATTTATCCATCCATACTTTCATTCATTCATTCATCACCTATTTATTGAGAAGTCACCATGCACCAGAAGCAGTCACAATTAATCAGAATATAATAATAATGAAGACATAGAATATGGCTTTGAAGAAGCAATATTCCAGTGGGGGAAATGCATAATAAGAGTTTAGTTGGGAAATTAGATAGTTGTAATGTGATAGGACCCATACATAGAGAAATGTACTAAATTCATTGGGAAAAGGGAATAGAAAGTGTCCGTCTAGGTAACTGATAGAAAGTTCAGTGTTCCCCTTGAGTAAAATCTTGATGAATGAATTAGACAAGAATGAAGAAGTTTGTTAGGCAGAACAAAGAGCATGTGGAGCAGTGGAAGTGGGTGGGTCCTTAAGGGATTGCCTCCGCGTGGCTAAAAACTGTGTGAATGTGTGTGTGTGCGCAGCACATGTGTTTATACATGTACAAGTCCATATACACACATTCATGGAGTGGGAATCTAAGGAGAAATGGGGGCAGGGTCCTGGACTGTCACTTTTAAAGGAACTTGGACTTTGTTGTGAAGACAGTGGAGAGCCAGGGCAGGATTTTAAGCAAAGGAGAAAGATAATTAGATTTGTATTTTCTCAGAAGCAGAGAGGGAAAGGAGCCACCACCACTAGATGGTTTGTAATTTCATAGTCAGGTGGTAAGGATCTATGCTGTGGTAATATGATATGGAAGGTTAGATAGATATCTAAGGATGTTAGGAGGCACAGTCAACAGAATGCGATGTGGCAGAGGGAGGGGAAATGGAGGGAGAAGGAAGGATCTTTGGATGACTTCAAGCTTTTCCACTTGATTCAAATTCCTGGTGATAGTCCTCATGATTGGGAATGAGAAGTAGTCCCTCTGAGCATTTTTAATTTTATTTATTTATTTATTTTTGGTCTATACAAGCAATCCCTGGGTTATGAACAAGATAAGTTCTATAAGTTTGTTCTTAAGCTGAATTTGTATGAAAGCTGGAGCAGGTACATTGACCTGTATCTGTACTATCCACCATTTGTAAGTGTAAGTTGTATGCGAGTAGTTTATAACTTGAGAACTTACTGTAATAGTCTCTGTTTCTAAATGCAAGTTGTACCAAAGTCAGATTTTTGTAATTCAGGAACTGCCTGTATTTCAAATGGTGATAATGGAGATACTATCCTTTTAATGTTACTTTAAGAAATACACAATGCCTGACATAATTCTATCTTGTAAATACTTTGGAATGTTTAAATTAAATGATAAAGCACTTGGCCATTTGCAAAAGTACATTCTCACTGTTGGCTCTGTTCTGCCATTTATCAAAGCTGTGGTTTTCCTCAGTGCAAAACATTGTTAGACTCCAAGTCAGTAGCCTGGAGTTAGGCCCAGCACTCTGTGTTTTAGGAAGGCCTCCAGGAAATTCTAATACACACTGAAGTTTGAGAAGCATAACTGGGAGATAGAAAAATTTTGAATACTTATATCAGCCTTTTAAAATTCACTCCCCCCTTTTTTTGTCTTTACTGACATGACTATCTTTTCAGAATAGAATGGCCTAAAACTACAATGTCATCCTCTCCTGGGGAACAGTTAATCATGTTCATTTTTTCCCCAGATAAAGAACTGTTAGATAATGGATAGCCCAGAATATTCCCCTACCTGTGCCTTTCTGCCAGGTCTGACAATTTTTTGGGAACTCATCCTAGAAAAAGTGCTGCATATTTCATTGCTGAATATCACTACATTCATCTTTGAAGTACTTCCCTTGGGAAACTATGCACCTATATGCCAGCACCTTGTCTACCTTCAAATCAGTTTCAGTCTAATGGAGTGGCCATTAGACTGTCATCATATGAAGGTCTGACAATTAATAAGTTCATGAACTTGCCACCCTGTGCTTACATTGGCAGCACTGTACAAACAACTCAGAAAGGTTTCATAACCTTGGTATATCAGGGTCTCACAGCTGTGTTCATGTTGACATGTGGCAGGTCTTGCTTAGTGGCATTCATTATTGTTGTTGCATGTTTTGTGTACCATACAATAACAACTCTGGTGGCCATTCCAGAAAAAGAGTTCCAAAATTGCTTTGAAGGGTGGACTAGGTCCTGGCATTAGTGTATAGCTTCCCAAGAGGAGAATTTGAAAGATGACAATACTGATATACACCAATGATATATGTAGTACTTTTTCTAGATGAGTTCATGAACTTAATTGTTAGACATCATATATTTTTCTTAAACAAACAAAATAATTGGTAACTATAATGATTAATATCTGAGTATTAAGAAAATGAGCTTTGGAGTCAGACTTATAATAACAGTAACAGTCCTTCTTCTTACAAGAAGAATGGCCTTGAGAAAATTATTTAACATTTTTAAATGTTTTAGTTGCCACTGCAAAAAAAAAAATGGACATTATACTTTTCTGGAAACTTATTGTGTGAATTAGAAGTAAGAGTATATATCGAGCTTTCAATACAGGCCACGAATTAAATCAAATATTCAGTGAAAGGCCAGTTGTACCTGTAATACTAGCACTCTAGGGGACCGTGGTGGGTGGACTGCTTGAGCTCATGAGTTCGAGGCTAGCCTGAGCAAAAGTGAGACTCTGTTTCTACTAAAAATAGAAAAATAGAAAAAGGAAGCAAGAGGATCACTTGAACCCAGGTTGAGGATGCTGTGACCTATGACACCATGGCACTCTACCCAGGGCAATAGCTTGAGACTCAAAAAAAAAAAAAAGAAAGAAACAATATTCAGTGAAGAATATATATTGTTTTTATATCTTATTTTAGATATAGAAGGTAAAGTTTTCATATTTTTTAAATTTGTTAAAATTAAAAGAACTGTTTATCAGTTAATAAAACAAGCATAAGAAAGGCAAATTTCCAAAGACATACATTTACATCAACATTAAGTTACTATTAATAATAATTTCTGATATTTATCAAATGCTTTCTGTGTCCAGATACCATATTAAAGCTTAAATATATTTATTAGCATTCAGCTATATAAAATAGAAACAGCTCTAAAATGATGGGAGTTTTTTGTTTTTTTTCCAGTTAGTGAGAGGTACCCAGGTAAGTGGCTGCGGGTATGGGTTTGGTATTAGCATATAATATCTGAGGTGTCTGCAGCTCTTTTTCCTGTTTCCTTTCATGATAGCAAGATAACCTTTCAGCTTCAGCTGTTCTATTCTCCTTTCAGCTTCAGCCATTATATCCTCCTTCCAGGCAGAAGGAAGAGAACAAAGGGCATGAAAGGAGTCCACAAAATCAGTCAGTCTCCTTTTAGAGGAAATTCTCAGAAACCCAATCCAAATCTTCTATAGTTCTTACATCCAGTTAGAGAGAACTGAGTCTTGAGGTCATCACCATTTGTAAGAAAGGGTAGGAAATAAGATTCTCTTTTTTGTCTTAAGTGTATGCATTATTACTATAATACCACCCCAAACTTGGTAGTTTGCATTAAAGATGTTTTAAAATAAAAACATTGTAAAAGAAATTTATTTTACCATAGCATACTTTTTTTCCTCTTGTATTATTATTCTGTGAGATTGTTTTTGGAAATACTGGTATAGTTAATATTTATATTTTAAAAAATAGATATTTTCTGAAAACCGTGATTAGCTTTCTCTTCAGATTATCTAAATAAATTCTACTTTAATTTAGTATTCTGTCAGTGTGTTTGGAGGTATACTAGATTTCAAAAAGTTATTAGTGTATTTTTATCTATAATATAGTGGAAGGCTAGGCATGGTGGCTTATGCCTAGAGTCTGAGCACGGTAGGGGGCTGAGGCAGTGGATCACTTGAGCTCAGGAGTTCAAGCCCAGCCTGGAGTTCAAGACCAGACTGAGCAAAAGCAAGACCTTGTCTCTACTAAAAATAGAAAAATTAGCTGGGTGTGGTGACATGAGCCTGTAGTCCCAGTTACACAGGAGGTTGAGGCAGGAGAATCACTTGAGCCGAGGAGTTTGAGTTTGCTGTGAGCTCTGATGACTCCATGGCATTCTACCTGAGATGACAGAGTAAGATTCTCTCTCTCTCTCAAAAAAAAAAAAAAAATCTACATGTATGTAGATAGATAGATAGATAGATATACACACATATAATAGAGTTGAATTGATGTATAGCTGCTAAATATCTCTATTAAAAGAGGAGATCTGATATTATTGGCCTATTAACTGATCGGTCTTACTCCATAAAAGAATTCAGTCAATTTTAAAAAATGTTGGCTCGGTGCCTGTGGCTCAATCGGCTAAGGCGCCAGCCACACACACCTAAGGTGGCAGATTCGAATCCCCAGCCCAGGCCCGCCAAACAACAATAATGGCTGCAACCAAAAAATGGCCAGGCGTTGTGACGGGCGCCTGTGTTCCCAGCTACTTGGGAGGCGGAGGCAGGAGACTCGCTTGAGCCCAGGAGTTGGAGGTTGCTGTGAGCTGTGATGCCATGGCACTCTACCCAGCTTGAGGCTCCGTCTCAAAAAAAAAAAAAAATGTTAATGAATTCAATTCTCAAGGAAAATATCTTGACATTTGAAAAAATGTTTATTTTTGAGTGGGTCAAGGAAACAGTTCTCTGTTATTCTTAAAACTCTCTTTGACCCACAATCTTTCATAAAGGATATTTTAATTAGTTTAAAACTATGTCAAGCTGATCTCATTTCCACTATGTTTTTCAAGACTTTGAATAGTTGCCTTCAGTTTCTGTAATCTTGACACATGTGTTATGATAATAGTAACGTAAGATTCTTTGAAAGATCTTGTACTAAGATAGAGAAAAAGTCACTACTCATAAATGAAGGGCATTGTATTTTGCACGTTGAGCAGATTAAATATGTAAAAAGTGATTTAAGTAGTTTCTCTTTATCTCCCTCAAAAACACAGATGGTGCAAAGTAATCAATTACTAATAATTTTATCTTCATCTTTCATCCAAGAAAAGCAAAATTAAAAAAAAATGTTTAATTGTAGAAAAGCATTTCAAAGGAAAAAAAGCTGATTCTCTAAGGTCTTTTTTTTTTTTTTAAGACTCACTTTGATACCCTTGGTAAAGTACCATGGCATCATAGCTCATAGCAACATCAAACTCTTGGGCTCAGATGATTCTCCTATCTCAGCCTCCCAAGTGACTGGTACTATAGGTACCTGCTATTTTTAGAGACAAGCTCTCTCTCTTGCTCAGGCCAGTCTCGAACCTGTGAGCTCAGGCAATTCTCCCAACTCAGCCTCCCAGAGTACTGGGATTTAGGTCTTTTAAATGCAGTTCCCATCTACACATCCCATCTCATACTGAATTCAGCCCATTTCTTGTGTTGATGCTGAATTCATTGATGCCAGGTCTTTCATGATCTGTGGTATACTGTAGGTGCCCACTGATGCCAAACAAAAAGAATTTCTGATATTTTTGCAGCCCTCCACAATTCTTAATTTTTCTGCATCATCACTTCTTGTTGACCCTTTTACAGATGAAGGAAATCAGTTACAGAGAGGACAAGTAACAGTCTGTGGTCCACCCCCTGGTAAATGACTAGAACTCTGTGTTCTAGTATTCTTATCCAAAATTATTTCAAAACACCAAAGAATAGTTTTGTGGGGAGTTGGGAGGGTGTGTATGGGGGTGTATGGTTCAGAAAGCAGACAAGTAGGAGAAAGAAGCCAGTAGCCAGAACATGGTCACAAGCCAAAATAGATGCAGAGAGGCTGAGAAATATAGTATTTTGGCTGCACATTTTGCTTCCCTGGATAAAATTAATGTCCTGTTACTAAGAAAGAGTTGGAAAATGAATATTGAGTGAACAGTTAACACTATCTATTGCAGTTAAGGATTTCTCTTTGTCTCTCCCGCTCTCTCTAACACATACATACACACACACACACACACACACACACACACATATTTGAATATATAAGTGTAAGTAGAACAAATAGAGCATCTTTTGTGAATGTTCTCAGTTGTTATTGTACTTCAGAACTTAACTAGGACAAGAGGAGAATAGTGTTAGATTCTTTTTTCTTACTCCTGTTATTTTTCTGTTCACATAATTAATGTTTAAGTAAATATTTCAGCTGTATTTTCCATTGAAGGGAACATTATGTACTGAATTTACATATAGCAATTAATATTTTAATTCAGTCAACTATAGTAGTATATATATGACCAGAGCTTTAACTTGGCTTTAACTACGTGTCATGATCCTATTTACATTTCTTTATACTTTTCATTAATGTTTCACACAAAAGAGACGTGCTTAGAAACAGATGTACTTGCTTTAATATTGACGATTCATAACAGCATTTCTTACTCCTCTGGGCTTATCATTATTAGAAACAATGAAATAAGGCCTGAACCATCACAAAACCTAGAAATTGGTATTCATCGTGTTTGCTACATGTGATAGAAAGGAATTCTACTTATTTTTATTTTTCCCACCTTTTTCTCTAACAGGCTATACATAGATGGTCCATTTGGAAGTCCATTTGAGGAATCACTGAACTATGAGGTTAGCCTCTGTGTGGCTGGAGGCATTGGAGTGACCCCATTCGCATCAATACTCAACACCTTGCTGTACGTCATTTTGATACATTTTATTAGTCCAACTAGAGAAGTGCCAACATTTTAGACATCTCTCTTTTTAGCATGAAATAATTCCTTACAGAATTCTTCTACTCATTGTTCAAGGAACTCCATTTACTGATGGATGAGGGAATAATTCAGTGACCCTCAACAGGTGATCTCTGACTCACAACATGCTCTCTTGTAAAAATAAGTCAGTATCACAGTCATGCATTCCTCTGTCCTTTTCCTCCATTAAAAATCACTCACTGGCTCGGCGCCTGTGGCTCAATTGGCTAAGGCGCCAGCCACGTACACCTAAGGTGGCGGGTTCGAATCCCCAGCCCGGGCCTGCCAAACAACAATGATGGCTGCAACCAAAAAATGGCCGGGCATTGTGGCAGGCGCCTGTGGTCCCAGCTACTTGGGAGG
>CAUYQV010151287.1:0-16345 GCA_963574575.1 Galagoides demidoff | reverse complement strand
ACTTGTGCGCGGGCGGCGCCCCCCCCCCGCCCCCCCCCCCCCCCCCCCCCCCCCCCCCCCGCCCCCGTGTATCTCCGAGACTACACTGCCTGGCTTTACTTCAGAAATAACTGCTCTCGCCACCGTCAGGAGTAAAAAAATCCTGCCTTTGGGAAGGATTTCCCCAGGCTAGACAAAAAAGGTCCCCAAAAGCCAATAAAGATTCCCAAGAAGGAGACTTAGGAAAGCAGAGAACTCCAACCTATGGGAACCACAGCCCTGATTCTGGCTCTTCCTCTCCACTGTCAGTTCAATTCAAGGAAAACTGAGTAATGCTTCAGTGCTCATCTGTATAATATCAATGATTCCATTTTGGTCATGAGATGGATGGTATTTGAATAGTTTTCTTACCATCCTATATTTTATCTTCATGGATCATGATTGGTAGGGAGGATTTTACTCTGTTCTAATGCAAGAACATTTGTTAACAAGCACAGAAATTCAGAAGTCACCACAATGACAAAAAGAAGAATCCACCTTATTACATCAGTTTACAAGTCACTCCATTAAAGAGTATTCCAAAATGAGAACAGTTCTCATTAGAAACCTTAAACATCAGAAATTAGGTTGCTTGCTGGGGTAAAATAAAGGCTCTCTATACATAGTCAGAATTGTTTTTAATGTTTATTTCTATTAAAAAAAATACTACAAACTCCACTTTTTTTTCCAGTTTGGTGAAATATGATATCTAAACAAATGCCATAAGAATACCACTGTTGAGTTTATTTAAAAGTGAAACAGTGAAATTCTGTCATGTTTGGATGACATAGAAATTTACAGGTGGTAGCTTTACCCACAAGAGGGAGCCTGTATTTTTATATATATTTTTTGTTGTTGTTAAAGAACTTGAAAACACACGAATTAAAATATCAAATTCTAAAAATGTTTGCTGTTAACCCTATCTTTCTGTCAGGTCAAGTTTTAAAGTAACCAGATTTCGGATGACATATTTTCCTTCACTCGTAACAGACAAGTATGGCCAAAGATTGGAAAGATAATTGGAATTTAAAAAAATTTTCTGCCTATATTATAATTAGGGTTTTTCAGACATAAGAATGAAGATGTAGTTGCCAAAGCAGCCTACAAGAGAATTCCTCTTAGAGGGTAGTAACACCAGTTGTGTGAAATTCACTAGAATTATTATGAGAGCTCTACACCTCAATTTAATTACATAGGAGTGAACGGATAATTCAGTCATCCTCTTATCAGGAAAGAGGCTCGCATAAACCAACAATTTTCTATGTATTTATGAACAGGAATCAGCCCGCTTTAAAAATGACTTAGATCTCTAATATCATGAACATCACGTAAAACTTGCCTAGTAAATGTTCCAATTGTCATCATGCTATAATGAACTTTCCTTTCTTAGCTGACAACGAAAAATATTTTTCCTTAAAAAAAAAAAAGACAAGAAAACAGAATTCCTTCCTGGTCCCTAATCTCCCCGAATAATATCTTATGTTGGTAAGACTAGTCTCTAAATAAATAAATATGCTCTGGTTTTGTAAAAATAAAATGAATGCAGCAACATAAGAAGTACCTTCTCGAAAATAATTTTGCCAACTCTTATCAACCCAAAACGATCTGTTCTAGCCCCTTCAGAGGCACAGCAATAACCTAGTGGAAATCTCCTTTCTGTCCCACTGTAAACGGCAGGGAAGACAGACGATAAGAGTTCTGCCCCTTCCTCCCAGGATCCTTGTCTCAGCTTTTGGCAAATGTCATAAAATACGGCAGGGAGTTGAGGACGAAGGGGTTAACTGCTGCTCTTCCTACTGGAATTTCCAACCTACCCATTAAATCATTGTTTTTTTCTCCCACTAGGGACTGTGAATCTAATGGACCTAAAATCAATACCTTATAAATGACATAAAAAATATATTCATTTTATGGACTAATGTACCCTAGTGTCTGAATCCTATTTACACCCTCTACTTTGAAAAGGAGCGACAGACCCATTTCTGCCAGTAAAAGGTTACTCAGTCACTCTGGTGACACGCTGCAGGACGCGCTGTCACACTAAAGTGCAGCATGAGGGAAAGACGGGCGGCTGCACAAACGACGGTGGAAAGTTTACGTAGAAGCAGTGCACACAGTCAGGGAGGCGCAGGCGGGTGCGCAGGTGGGTAGGCAGCCGGGGTTGGAGAGGGTTTTACAGGTCTCTCTTTCGTCATCTTGTTACTTGGATTGTACACAATTTTGAGCCTATCAAATATCACATATTAATATTTTAAAAACAAATGCAACTTCCACTTAATCTTGAATTATCTAATAATTGAAAAAAAATGCATGAAAAAAAATCCTAAGAGGCAGAGACGCTCACTCACATACCAAGGCAAGATTAGCCAACAGACATACGATGTGGTCAGGCCACGCTGAACTACAGGCAGAGACAAGCTCAGGGCAGACAGGGACATTTTATTTATCAGATATAGCCGGGGACAACCAAAACAGGTGACTATCTCTTGGTCTTTTTACATATTGAGAAAATGTACTAATGAGAAGGTTCTATATGTACAGAATACCTTGCAAACCAAAGGACCCCCATAACTTACTTAACGAGCCATTTCTTATCGGTTGAAAATATTATTCTTAGTTAAAAACCAAAAAACCCTCAGTTTCTAATACACGAATAACATTAGGATGAGAGTATCTTCTTGTACCTTTAATGTTTTTAAGACATCAAACATACAGCAACCCGGTTGTATGCCAAGATACCTTCCATGCAAAGATAAAAGAATGAAAAAAAGGTCAAGGAAGGAGAGAAGGAAACCAAAAACAGAAGCAAGACCCTTTCTCTTAGAAAAATATCACTTAACTTACTGTTTGCTTCAATGGGTACAACTCTAAATAGGGAAAAATGAAGGAGAAAAGCAACTTCAAATCAGATACTTTGGGAGAGAATTCTAGCAACAGGTCAGCATGAGATTTCCTGTTCGGTTTTACCAGCTTAAAATCCATAGAGTTGGAAAATTACAAAAATAAATCCCCCCCCCCTAAAAAAACCAACAAGAACAACAACAACAAAAACCAAAACTGTTGTTCTTTATTCCATTTGCCAACCAGAGTCATTTATCCCCTATTAGATAAAGTATAATAGACTCTACGGAAAGGGTCACTGGCCTTCCATTTAATGATATTGCCAGCCCCAATCTGCATTTTCCCGGCAATGTCCCTCAACACAGAATAAATGGCTGATCTCTTCACAATAACAGCTGATTTCTATTTATTAAGCTAAAAAGGTCACCATTTTCTACGGCTGGGCCGCCCTGCACTATTGATAATTTTATGCATAAACAAATGGCAAATTTGTGCCACATAAATATGCATTAGCAATTACTTTTTCCTCGGGCAACGCTCACCGCATGCAAATGTGCACCTCGCAGGGCCTGGTAGCTTTTGTTTTAGCTCTTGAACAGTGAAACAAAAGAGCACAATAAACAATGTTTAAATTGCCAATCAATAAGCAATGCAAATGCAAAGGTAAATGGCAGGAAACTTGCTCAGAAACAACAAAACACAAGTGAAGGGGGGGAGGGGAAGACGTTCCTTTTTATAGGATTTCGTTTCTTTCTCTGTGGTAATGAAAAGGCTAAAGTACTCTTGACACGGAACAGCTAGCTAGGCTGATAGGCAAGCAGATGCCAGATGGGGAAGGGAGCAGATACCCACATGTTTACATACACTCGTCCCAAAAAGGGGTAAGGGAGAAACGGTGTTTCCATGTGGGATGGCAGGGCACTGCCGACTCCAATTTCTGATGTTCGATCTCAGACATTCCGAGAACTTTTAAAACTAGGAGTTGCTACGGAGATCCAAAACCCAATCTCAATGCCCCAGCACTCTGCTAGGCTGCTGTTTCCTGATGTCGTCTTCCTTAGACAAGGGGCAAACACACAATCAATGAATAGGGTATGTTTAGGAACACAGGGAAAAGAGGCCAACGGAATGTCTAAGGAAGAAATCCAAAGCATCCCCCCAAATGTTTCAGTCGAAACAGCCTGATCTCAGAACAGTTCAAGAATAGCGTCAGGCGGGTCAGGCGGGTCAGGACAGAGCCAGAAAGAGCTGGTCAGGGAAGAAGCAACAGGCGTAAGAACATCTAGAAAAAACGGGGTGAGGTAAGGTGAGCAAGAGAGCAAAAGATAGCTCAAGAAAAAATTGGTATTTTTTATCAAAAAACGGACCTTAAAGAGATTGTTAGGGCTATTGATCGAGCACTGGTCTAAGTGCTTTACTCTTCCTTAGATTTCTAAGACTTCATCATCACAAAACCTACAAAGGCAGCACTCTCAGGGTGCTCCCATTTCCCAGTGCAGAGGCTCAGAGAGATTAGGACACTTGCTCACTTAATTAGGGCATTGCTATAACTGGGCCTTGACCTTGAGAGACAACAGCACCTATGGGCATATTGCTACTGTCACTGCCATCCTCTCTTTAAAGCCCAGCCGTGTTGACCGGATTGAAAAACCTCTTTCGACGTGTGTGGATGGCTTTGCCTTTGCTTAGATAAGTCAAACTGTATTATAAAAACTTTAGGACTTACACAGATTTCTTTAACGAAGTGATTAAAACACTTCCGTTTCTATAAAACATACAGATATTGGCTTGGCACCCATAGCAGTTAGGGCAGCAGCCACACGCACTGGGGCTGGTGGGTTCCAACCCGGCCTGGGCTAACTAAACAAAAAATAAAGAACAACGATGATGATGACAACAACAACAACAACAAATAACCAGGCCTTGTCGCGGGTGCCTGTAGTACCAGCTACTTCGGGAGGCTGAGGCAAGAGAATCACTTAAGCCCAAGAGTTGGAGGTTGCTGTGAGCTGTGACGCCATAGCACTCTACCAAGGGTGACAAAGTGAGACTCTGTCTCAAAAAAAAAAACAAAGAAAATGTACAAATATTAATTTGCACGTTAGCACGGTGTACCTTAGCCCATTAGTGGTGCACACTCAGATTAGTGCGTACACTCAGAACACACCCTGGTGTTAATGATCATTGGAGAAGAGAAAAAACACTTTGTGATCCCATCTTGACCTTAATATAATTAAAGGTTTTACTATTCCACAAAGGATTAACACGCCTCAGCCACAGAGTAGCAAAAATAAATATATGAAGGATTCTTGGCCTAAATGCAAATAGGTAAACCTAGAAATCTAAGACCAGCATGTAGCTCAGAGCCCAGACAGTCTTCACAAGGATCTCTTTAGAATCCGGATATTGGTACTGATAAGTCAAACTTCTTCTTTAGAGAAGGCTATAAAACTTCTGCCAGTAACATTTCCCCCCTGATAACAAAGGAGTTGGAAGGCCAGGGCTACTGCTAGCACATACAGTGCCGCTGTGTGAATCAGAAAGATCTCACGAGGAGATCACTCAGAAAATGTAAGACCTGCATGATCACACTTGATGCCCCCTGAAAACACACAGTTTTCTTAGTTAGAAAGTGTTATTTCTGGCTCAGTGCCTGTGGCTCAATCAGCTAAGGCGCCAGCCACATACACCTAAGGTGGCGGGTTGGAATCCCCAGCCCGGGCCGCCAAACAACAATGATGGCTGCAACCAAAAAATGGCCGGGCGTTGTGGTGGGCACCTGTGGTCCCAGCTATTTGGGAGGCGGAGGCAGGAGACTCGCTTGAGCCCAGGAGTTGGAGGTTGCTATGAGCGGTGATGCCATGGCACTCTACCTAGGGGGATAGCTTGAGGCTCCGTCTCAAAAAAAAAAAAAAAAAAAAGAAAGTGTTATTTCTGATATTAAACCCCACCTCACAGTTAAATGCTTTTAAGAACCAACAACCTATGTCTTAGTACAGAATCAGTATAGATAGGTTTCAATATGATCGTGAGATTTGACAAGCTAATCCAAATAATTACATACCTAGCAATCTCCTATTTTGTCCGGTTTTGTTTAAATTTTCAATCTTTAGGACCGAACATATTAAAACCTTGAGAATGGCTTTCCTTCTTATCAACTAAATGCAACAAATATAGGCCAAGAGCCATTCCTTCATAATGGGCCAAAGTTTTCATTATAATTATTCCTTGCCCAATTCCTCACTGTCTATGCAAGGTTAAGTTATGCAAATGGGAACCATGAATATTCCTACCAAAGTGGGGTTTGCATGAAATTTATAAGTACTGGCAAACTCTACTATGTAAACAAAAGTGCACGCGAAGTATGTAAAAACTGGGTATGTTATAAGAATATTGCCGGTCCAAAGGCTTACTCACTATGGGTTTCATAACCAGAGGCCACTAAAACTAGGTTTAAATAGAACACACCGCTGGGGGATTCAGAAAGTCATAGAAAGTAGCAGGAACCTCCAGCAAGAATTTTGTGTGGCCAGAAGGAGAAGAGCCACTGCCTCATTTGCCTGGATGAGGACCGGCCAAGCTTTCTCCTTTAGACCTTTTCTTTGCTTATCCTCTGCATTGCTGACCCCTGATTTAGGCTGACCCTGGAGGCCAAGTTTCTCAGGTTCCCCTAACAGTTACTTTCCAGGTGAGTACAGTGACCGGGAAGAGATTAGACAGGGGCTTATGGGTAGTGTCAAAGGACCGAGGGGTGTGCCTGTGTGGGGTGTCTGTTTCTCTTTCATTTACTTCTTAAAAACCTTTTATTGGCCACCAGTAATCCCAGCACTTTGGGAGGCTAAAGTGGGAGGACTGCTTGAGGCCAGGGGTTCAAGACAAGCCTGAGCAAGACTGAGACTCTGAAATATTAGCCAGGTGTAGTGGCACACACACATTTGAGAGACTGAGTCAGGAGGATCGCTTGACCCCGGGGGTTGAGGTTTCAGTGAGCTGTGATGATGTCAGTGCATTCTTCCTAGGTAACAGAGTGAAAGATTGTCTTAAAACAAAACAACAATAAAAGAGAGCCCTTATTATAGACAATTACAAACATATACGTAAGTAGACATACTAGTAAAACATTGTCCATCAACCATGTCCCCGGTTGAACATCTATCAGTCTTCCGCTATTTGAATTTCTCCCCATCTCTCCTGGCTTTGCAGGTATCTGGGCAGCAGTCTCTCCCTTGGTCTGCCTCCAGCCAAGCAGGACCATGTGATTCCAGCTGTGGCCCAAAAGCTATAGTTAGCCTACTTTTTCTCTTTGTCTCTCCCCAGCATAAAGAGGCTCATAATTTCTGGCTGCTGCTGACCCCTAGGCTGCTCTTTTACAAATTATTATTATCAATGTGTAACAATTTTCCAACATTATATAACTCCCCCCTTATGTTGAGACAGAGTCTTACTTGTTGCCCTGGGTAGGGTAGCTAGAAGGTGTCATTATACCTCACAGCAATTTCAAACTCTTGGCCTTAAGTGATGCTCTTGCCTCAGCCTCCTGGGTAGCTGGGACCACAGCCTGCACTGCCACGCCTGCCTAATTTTTCTATTTTTAGTAGAGATGGGGGTCTCATTCTTGCTCAGGCTGGTCTTCAACTCATAAGCTCAAGGGATCCTCTCACCTGAGCCTCCCAGAGTCCTCGGATTACAGACATGAGCCACCACATGGGGCCCCAAAATCCCCTTTGGAAAATAATCAGAGTGGCTTCTGTCTTTCTGCTTGGCCCCTGACCATATACAATATTTTACTTTATTTTTCATTATCCTCTGGGAGAACCACCATCTATCCCTTATTCAGAACTATCTTGAAGTAGGTCATGGTTTCATAGAACATGGGACCCTTTCAACAGCATGGACAGAGCCCAGAATGCTGGTCCAATATTTGCCATACCCTCAATATATGTTCCCCACATATAATATCCATAAAATTTTCATGTACACTCTATGGTACATGACAATAACAATGTATTCCTAGTCTATACCTTTTGTGGATTACTGAGTCATACCCTTATTTTTCATTGATTTGTCTCAATCTATGGCCAATCAAAGAGCAAGAGAGATCTACTGCTCCTGGAAATTCCACCCCAGAGCTCAAAATGATGGTAGTCTGCCTAGTCTGTTTTAAGAAGACAGCTCAATCTGGCAAGAAAACAGATTTTTCCAATGGTAGGTGGCAGAGACTAGTTAACCAAATTTATGTCTCAGACAAGACATGTTTAACCTGCAGGCATTTGTTTATTTATAAAAAAAAAAACATGACCTTCTGATTTTAGGAGTAAACACACTCACACATACATCATAAAAATGACTGATGTGCAATGGCTCTTACAAAATTACATTTTGAAAAATTATGGGATGATGAATCAAATGTATGGATTAAATTTCCTTGAAACAGACCTGTGCTTAATAATTAATGGGAAAAGACAAAAATAATATTTATGATTTTTATCTGACCCGAGACACTTGAATAATTATGCAGTAATCATACAGCTAGATGAAGATATACTTATCAAATCTGAACTATAATCTGTAAGGAAATTTTTAAATAGAAAAAGACCTTAAAATGGGAATGATGGACTTAAATCCATAACCTGAAAGTTTAACCTGCTTTACTGTAGTTTTATTATAAAAAAATATTAAATACAGAAAAAAAATACGTTCAGAATAGTTCACGGGACTTTGCAATCTTTGACAGCAATTAGAATGCAAGCAAAGAGTGAGCTAGTGCAGTGGGGAAAAAGGGAATAAAGATAATAATTTTAGTGTCCAATCAAAATTGGGTTACACCACAGCTACATGGTAAGACAATATTTCAAATCAGGTTCCAGAACTGGTTTCCATCCCAGAGGTTGGTAATTGGACAGATCTCAACAGTCAGAAAAGGTTAAGCAGGAACAGAGTAGGTATGACAATTTTGCTAAATCGGGTACTCTTAAGAAGAGAAGATACATTCAGTCTGAAAAAGATCAAAGTTAGGAGCGTGGGAGAGTCAACCATTAAGTACAATGAGATATTTGAAGAGTTGTCATTTGGAACAGCAAGAGTAGATATATTGTCTCAAGCTCCAGATAAAAGAACAAGGCTTTTTGGCTTTGTTTTTGTTTTTGATGGCAGGATTAGAGGGACACAGATTTCAGTGCATTATGAAAAACAACTTTGTATTAAAAAGAGTTATCCAGCAATGGGGAATGGACTGAATAAAGCCAAATGACTTGGACTATAAGCAAAGGTTCTGGATATAGACAGAATGGATCACTTTCTGGCTTTGTTACATACCCAAGTGTTCTTTTGAACCCATTCACTTGACCCATCTATGCCTCAGTTTTCACATCTGCAAAATTATCGACATATATACCACACCAAGGAAGGGCAGAAGATCAGAGACTGACGGCAGAACCATCTGTCAGGAGTCTGGGAATAGCATTTTTGAACTACCCCAGATATTGGGTCATCAAGCTTTTAAGATCCATCCTAACAGAGACGACAGGGTTCTGCTTCTCAAAGCTCAGGCGCGCATGTTCATTTCAGTCAAGGAAGCTGGCCCTAAATATTTAAAAGTGGGAAAAATTGCTGTAATTCTGCATTATTCAAAAGGTTAGTGCATCGGATATGGAAAGGATATTCATTCTTGACCAAAAGTAAAGCTCAATAACACATGCGGGGTATTTTTGGTTAATAAATGATGTATAGCATTATAAAATAAGTCAGATATGATTATTTAAAGCAGCAGTATCCATTTTTAATACATTTCCAATATTAACTTTTCCTCCTTTGTAGACTCTCCAGTTACTCAGTTCCTAAGTACTTTCCTCGGAGACCGAGGAGACACGAACCAAGTTCTTCTGCTTTTCATACAGGGGGTGCTGCTTCCTGGCCGCTGTCAGCCAAGCCTTCCTACCACTCCCTCCACGGTGCCTCCTGTCCCAGCCACTCTGCACATCGGAGCCACCGAGAACACAGAAGCAGCAGCAGGGCGAGGCTGAAGGGCATCTTCACAAACACCGACTCTCAAATCCTTTCTTTTTTTGCAATTCCCTGGGGCTCTCCTAGTTATTTCAAGGAATGCTCTACGATTTTCAAGACATTCTTGAAAACAAAATCATTTCACTTTTGCTCATCTTAACAAGTACAGAGTCTTTCAGCTCTTGAAGGCATGTTTGCTGCATCTGATTTGGTCCTCAGCAATCCTCTGCAGTAGCATGACCGGGTTGATCCCTCTCCTACAAAGCAAAAGCTCAGGAAACATTCTGACTTGACCCACCCATCACAGAACCGCAAAGCAGCAGGAGAGAACTCAAGTCCAGTGGTCTGTGTCACCCACCGTGCGCTGTGACAGATCACATGCAGGACTATTAGAACCGGCACAGAGGTAATTTTGAAATTCCTTAAACCGTGGAAGCATCCCTTTCCTTCTGGAGCTGTGAGCGTTTATCAGGTTTATGCAACACTCTCTACTTGTCTTTTTATTCATTGATGGAATATTGTTTCCACATTTAAAACAGGATCCGTACAGTGCTTTGTCCAAGGGGGATATTTGGCAAGGTCTGGAAACACGTTTTATCATGAGGACTCTGGGGGATGCTACCGGCATCTAGTGGGTAGAGGTCAGGGGTGCTTCTAAACATCCTACAGTGAACCTCTCTCCCAACAAAGCTCTGTCTAGTCCAAAATGCAAAGAGTGTTGAGGGTGACCAACCCTGGATTAGCCCGATGTTTAAGCCATCTGTTTTTGTCTCTTACTTTTGTTACATAAACGTAATAATGCTTTCAGAGTGTAACATTTCCTGGGTGGTAATGACTGGTTTAGCCTAAGACTATCAGCTCTTAGAGTCACTAATTCCACAAAATGCCCTAGGCCTTAATCTTTGCTGCTCGGGGATACACTGAACAGTGGTTCAAGTGACAGAGGTCACCATTATTGAGATAAATGGATCATAAAATAATTTGTCACGGTGTTTAGAACACTTTGCTTATAAAAATGTTAAAAATAAAACCAGGCGCATCAAGAAAGTCAGAAGCATAGGCTGCAACAGCATGACATGGAAATGGAAATTTATTTGTGAAGAAAGGAGTCGCCTTTGACTTGTCTATGAGGAAGTTTGGGGGATGAAGATCGACTTTTCTATTATGAAGTTTCATCCAAAATTTCATCGTGCATGTCCAGTCTTAAAAAGTGAATTTGCTTATCATTTTACGTGCTTAAGAACTCAATAGGCATCAGAAGAATGAATAATCCCTTCTTCTCGGAGACAGCCCTTAGTCTTGACCACATCTCATTCTATGTCTCATGATGCCTTCCGGGAGGTATTTTGCCTCCTTTCTTCTTAGATATGTAAGCATCTGAATAATGACACAGGAATTGAGAAATTAAACATTGTAGTTCACATACGCCTTTAGGACTCTGATGAAAGCTGCCAACGTGTTCCTTAGAAATGCCAACTTCCATATTGAGAGACCATTCTTCCTGGGTCTCTTGGGTTTCTGCCCTTCTCATGCATGGAGGCAATGAAGGCCTTTTTTTTCGGAACTACCTTTTAAGGGAAATTTGTAGAGTGAAAACCTTCTTGGAAGATGGACATAGTGTCTTCTTCCAGAGCAAAAGGCTGGGTTGTTTACTTTCCAGTATCATAAGGATAATGTCTCACTTAGGGCCAAAGTTAGGCAGGTATACTGTGCATCTTAAAAAATTCGGATTCCCTGAGCTCCAATTTCCTCCCCCTGAAGTGTAATCACCAGGCTCTCTTTGAATCACCCACCATGTGAGAATTAGGGCTCAGGAAACTGGTACGAATGCTAATACTTTGGCTACTACTAATGCTGTGAGTAATACATTGTTCTCTGTGTCTGATCCAAAAGTCTAGTGTCTTCTGCCAGCTTCCATGAATCTGTGCAGGCTGATGTATTGGCTTGCAAATAGGGTAAAAATCTCAGGCCCTTCCCCGTTCTTAGCAAGGCACACAGATAACATATGCATTCTGTTTTTAACGGATGGCCATTTTTTATCCCCATATTCAAATTCAGAAGGCTAAAAGTATTTTATTTCTTTCTTACTCAGTGAACAGAGTGCAATGACCAATAGCCTTTAATATCTGAAAAGGTACCTTAAAAATCATACAACGCAATGTTATGTTTATTTCAACAAAAATGAATTTGGCTAAGATAGCAGTGACGGCGTTATTTGAGTGGTCTCTATACTCCAGGTATTTTGTTAGGAGCTTGACTATTATTACTGAAATCTATCCTAACAATAACTCTGATAAGCCAGCCATTGTTATCCCCTTGCCGCGAGATGAAACAAGAACCTAAGTAAATTAAGTGACTTGCAAAGGCTACACAGCTGGTCAGTGTTGGAGCCAGGATCCAGGTCCAGAGATGAGATGGGAACTCTGCTTGTATCCTCAACACCATTATTTTGCCTCCCCGGATCCACACTGGTGGCCCAAAGGCGTGATACCTGCCCCCAGTTAGTTCATGCTCTAAAGAGAGAGAGACAGGAATAAACAGATAGCACCAAGGGAATGCCATGGGGCTGGGATGGAGTATGCATGGGAAGGTACCAGAGCGAGGGAGGCACCAGCCTCCCCTGGGAGTCAGCAATAGCTTTCAGAGAAAAGGTGAGTCTGAAAGGATTATTAGGAGTAAGCCAAGTGAAAAACCGGGGGTTGTGTATTTTTTGACTTTGCAAATGAGGGGATGGAAGCCCAGACACGGGGCTGAGGTCACGCAGTTCCTTTTAAAAACTGGGTTGCAATTTAATGGCTGAAGGCTGATGAATATTTATTACACTTTGCTGCCCTCAAAGCTCATTCCTCAGTTCATATCACTACTGCGATAGGCGGCAGTACTCGCATTATCTACCATTTGTACTATTATTTATTCTCCTTTTTTCATTTTTTAAAATATGACAGCGCTAGGAATTGAGCATTCAATGAAATAAGATGTGAATACAGTGTCAGAGCGTCTCTTTGCTAAGATGGGCACAGCACATCACGAGGTATTCAAGGGGTTAATAAATCACTTGGAAATTTAAATGTTATTTTCTGTTAGATTTTACTGAAGGACTTATCATGATTATAGACAAAGTTCCACCAAGGTCAACATCAATGTTCCAAAGGCATGAGCAGGTAAGCTAAAGAGAGATCAAATAAATTGTTTAAATGTTACAGCATAGGTAGTTCTCACGAATGTCTCTGCAACCTGCCTAACTTCTATTAACACAGTTAGAAACTCTCTGATATGAAGAAAATTACTATAACTCCAGATATTACTCTAAGGAGCTATCGCTGTAGAATAGAAATGAAGACATGTAGATAAATCTGCTAATGTTCATCTTATTCACATACAGCGTGCATAGTAAAAACAGAAAACAGAAGCAAGAAATTCAGGGAAACCGTGCCCGATGACAAGATCTGAGTCCGGCTGCAACACTTTCCAAGTTACTGATATAATACACTCCTACGGGCTCTGATAGTAATTCACAAGGGTTTGGGAGAAAATAGTCAAGAGTTGGGAAGTGAGATGTTAAGAAGTATATTTACGTGAGTGGAAAATGACTACAATACTCCTGGTCTGGGCTCTGATTTTTGTGAGGACAGTAACACCATCATGACACACGTTGTGTGCTGCCTGGATAAAAGGAACCACAGTGGTGTTGGGAAAAAATAATGCCGTGGTCCCTGCCCTACAGCCGCTCAGCGTCTGGTGGCGAGGAATGTAGCAACACACAGGTAAATAAAGTAGCTACTGGGACCCATCCAATCAATTTTACAGAGTATTTCCTCTGAGCTCAGTGGAAAGAAGGACTGGAACTAAAGGAAAGAAAAGATGCTAATAGCTATTTGCATTTCAAACACAGTTGTTGCTAGTTCCTACCTGAGCAGGAAATGATCAATGGTGGCAGGGTACCAAGATCAATGGCAGCCTAGGATCAGAACCACCAATCTATCAGTATCGCTCCAACTCATAAAATTGAGGGATTATTTAGGGATGAAGAAAACAGGACATAGTTTAACAGGATTTTACTAAAGACGAAAGTAATAACTTGAGGGTTAATTACTTGAAAAACCGTTTAAAATTACATAAATACAATTTTGATTAGGAATTTTTTTTGAGGACTCAGATTCACCTTTAGCCTACTCCAATGAGGCTGATGTCGTCCATATTTAAAAAAAAAAAAAAAACATCTAACGATATGATTTTAATCCAAGGTGAGGATCAGTAGTACAGGGCATTTTGTGCAACTGGTACAAATGGTGTCCTCATGATGGGAGGAAACAAGTTCTGTGAGGCTTGAAACGTATGATTTGGGACACCCTCTTTAAAGAAATAATTATCATCTTTTCACAAGGGCCACAATTGCACAAAGAGAATTTCATAAAAGCAAGAGAAGAGAACTGATCATCTGGCATGGATGATGGAATGTTGTCCTTTTTCCTGTTATTGGGAGTTTAGAAAAGTTTCTTCTATCTTTACAACTTGCATTTGGTAAGGCCAAGTAAAAATTTCAGACTGCACCAAATTTGAGAAAATCTTGAGCAAGTGTCTTATAAGCTGTTGAATTTGGAAGAATTTTCCACAGACTAGCTTCAGTCTTCACGTATCTCAAACCCCTTCCATTGTCTCTCCAAGGTCTCATGGCATGACCTCCGGCCCCCAAACCTGGGGCTACACTGTCAGGGGAGGCAGCTGTGGGACGTCATTCCCCTACCACAACACCTCCTACTGACGTAATTGCAGATGAAAGTGACTGTGGATACTGTAACTATATCCCATTCAACCTAATGAGATCTATTTTCCTTGACCTAATCCCTCAAGTGTCTACATGGCTTCAACACTACAGCTACAAGGTGTTATGTGATGGAGGGGAAGCTGAAATACAAATAGCAACAATAACCAATTTGCAACTTTAATAGAAACATATGCCCATGTGATCCCATCGCTACTTCCCAGCCAGGGCCATGGACTAGGCTTAAGCTTCACTCACTTTAAGGCACATCTGCTTCTGGTCCTCATCAAAGCTTTTTAATTTTTATGACCTTAAACTTGAAGTGGTTGAACTGGCCGCCAGTTAAATCAGTTTAATAAACTATTCCACTTTGTAAATTTATCATAATAATTCTTTTAAAACTTGCAGGATGACTACGGCTATGTCTATAAAATGAATCTTCAGCATAATATACAAATACCTCTGACAATACCGGAAGAGACAAGTGGGTATCCACACATTAAAGAATGTTGAAGAAGTTAAAGGGAAAAAAAGCAAACATAAGCAAAAACAATCAGAGGAAAATAAACTTCATAGATTATGTAACTAAAGACACACATTAATACTCCAGAAGGTAGGCATTTGTATATCAACATTAGCATTGGCAGGACTATGAAGAATTGCTAATTTTCCTTTATTTTTTTGAGACAGATTCTCACTCTGTCACCCACGGCATCATCATAGCTCACAGCAACCCCAAACTCCTGGGCTCAAGCGACCCTTCTGCCTCTGCCTCCCAAATAGCTGGGACTGCAGGCGCTGGTCACCTGATTTTCCATTTTGATTACAAGTTTTTAAGCCAAGGGTAGTGACCCCACAACCACCACTCTGCTGACATAGCATATTTATACCAGTTTCTGAAAACGGATTTATACTTTTCTACCTTACTATATCTCAACCCGGTTGTTTATGTTAAGTTCTTTAACCTTTCTCCTTCTCAAACGACGTAAAGTATCAAACCTAGTTTGTCTCTTTTGATTATCCTGTAGCGTGGCTGGTGAAATCAATCACCCTGTCACAACAATAAACAGCGACAGAATGGAAATAGCTACGTTAAATAGTAAAGTGCCATTTATAACATGATTCTGACAACCTTAAGTCCCACATTAAAAAAAAAAAAGTAAGATCTGGGAGTTGCTGCTGGAAAAGGAGCAGAAATCCATGTGTTTGTAAGAGCAGATTTAAAATGCTGAACAGCATTCTGATGTAGGGACCCCACAGATTTGATCAAATGTATATCCATCTGTTCCCATTCATGTAAATAATGCTCACATGACCAGTGCTGGGACCTCTTCTAGGACAGGCCTGGAGACTTCCCTACATCTGTCACTCTTCTGCTTCCAGCTGCCTCCGCAGGAACTCGTGGGGTTTTCTTCCCAAACACTCAGCATCCCAAGGAAACAGCACCAGGAAAAAGCTATTTCTCTGTTTCTTTCTGCCTAATTTCTGCCTCAGTAACTAATATTAATATCAGGTGTATCACATTCTTGCTGGGAGCATGCAAACACTTCCAGAAAGCCCTTTAGCTTCTCATCTCCACTTGTGGGACTCGGAGGGGACTATTTCATAAGCAAACACCAACGCCTCTGTGCGAGTGCTCACATCTGAGCAGCGCACTGCCTCCAGTCCTGCCTCCTGTCCCGTCTCCCGTCCCATGTGCGCCACGAAATGGAGTCATCAAAA